>JAJAQF010000093.1:0-62218 GCA_020510985.1 Pholidichthys leucotaenia | reverse complement strand
GCAGCGGTTCTACTCTGAGCCTCTACTGGATGACTGAGCTCCTCACCCTGTCTCTGAGGGTGAGTCCAGCAATCCTACAGAGAAAGCTCATTTCAGCCGCTTGAATCCACGATCTCATTCTTTCAGTCATTACCCAAAGCTCATGACCATAGGTGAGGGTAGGAACGTAGATTAACCGGTAAATCTACAGCTTTGCTTTAGAGCTCAGCTCCCTCTTCCCCACAACAGACCGGTACAACGTCCACATCACTGCAGATGCTGCTCCGATCCATCTGTCAATCTCTTGCTCCATTCTCCCCTCACTCCTGAATGAGACCCGAGATACTTAAACTCCTCCACTTGGGGCAGGAGCTTGTCCACAACCCAGAGAGGACAATCCACCTTTTTCCAGCTGAGGACCATGGACTCAGACTTGGAGGTGCTGATTCTCATCCCAGCTGCTTCACACTCAGTAGCAAACCGTCCCAGTAAGACCTGTAGGTCATTGGTGGATGAAGCCAGCAGGACATCATCATCTGCAAACAGCAGAGATGAGATCCTGTGGTCACCAAGCATGACACCCTCCATTCCTTGGCTGCACCTAGAAATCCTGTCCATAAAAATTGTGAACAGGATCGGTGACAAAGGGCAGCCCTGGTGGAGTCCAACTCTCACTGGAAACCAGTTTGACTGGGTGTTGGCAGTAGGAACCAAACTCCTGCAACAGTTTTCATTTTCATTTTTAAAAGTTTAAACAACAAACTGCTTGTTATATCTAGAAATGAGGGAGTCGGAGGTGAGACTACATGCAACATAGAACTCTCCTTTATTACACAGAACAAGGGGTTTATATACAAAGGGGTTGTGCCAACCTCACGCCATTGTAGGGGGCGGGCACTGCCACACATGTGCACACATCCATCATTCCACCTCCCTTAGAAAAATGAGAAATCACACACGACATTAAAAAAACTCCCAAATTTAAAACCTGAATCACACAATAAGAACAAGGGAATTAGCATATTATAATAAAACAAACCTTTAACATTCACACAAAATAATTCAACATGGACCTTGTCTCTATAAAACTGATAAAATATCCCATATTATACACAGTCACTCACTCACATGCACACCAGCAAACAATATATATACAGTATATATTTACATAAAACAGTGCACGGTGGCGCAGTGGTTAGCACTGCGGCAGCACAGTTTACCCTTGGCCGGGGGATTGTGGGGATCGTGGGTTCGATCCCAGCCCCCGACCAACAGTGATCTGTGTGGAGTTTGCATGTTCTCCCCGTGTTGCGTGGGTTTACTCCGGGATTTCTCCGGTTTCCTCCCACATGCCAAAAACATGCATGTTAGGTTAATTGGCTGTTCTAAATTGTCCCTAGATATCTGTTTCCTATAGGCCCTTAGAATAGAGGGTTAGTATTAATGAAAGCGCTTTGAGTGGTCTTTGTGACTAGAAAAGCGCTATATAAGTGCAGGTTAGTTAGTTAGTTAGTTAGTAAAACACACTTTATCAAATATGTACAGATATTTACACAAATAAAATTTTCTCAGGTAACTCCAATGTTCCTGGGCAACCACCACCTATTAATTAGCCATGGAGGGCCTGGGCAACCCCACGGCATATGTGGCCATAGCTGTTTTCCCCCTCCAGGGTCGATGCCCCCCCTCCCTGGCAAAGATGTCTTTAATCGGAGGCCCAGGACAGCCCCATGGCGTCTGACACCCGGCCGTCGTCTGCCCCAACAATCAAAGTCCCTCTTCTTGGCGAAAATGTCTTTAACAGCCATAAGGAGCTTCTTCCCTCTTGGCTCGCAGTGCCGTTCAGTGCGTCGTTTCCCCGTGTCCGACGAGCTGCTGCCTCACGCACCACCGTCATGGCTCGAGACACTCCGGCCCCCAGTGGCCGCACCTCGGAGAGAAACGAAGTCTGTTCGGCAGCATCATCCGCTGTCTCGGGCACCTCACCGTACCATCCAGTGACCTCATCCCAGGCGCATGGAGCTCTGGCACTGAGGCACTGCCCGACCTCCATAGCGCACGGCTGCTGCTCACTCCCGGAGTCGTCCGTTGCCTCTGTTCTCACGGTCTCGGTCTCCCGCTGTTCAACCTTCAACAGTGGGGTTGGTTCCTGCTGCACTTCCTCTCTGCTGACTTTGCACACCACAGCGTCTGAACCGTCAGCGCCGTGGTCCCACACCAGACTGGGCTCCACAGCTGGCCCGCTGTCTTCAGCAACCGGGAACATTTCCATGACCTGTCCCGGCCCCTCCTCTTGGCAGCTCTCTCCTTCAGAGTGCGGAGTGGGCGCTCTGCGGTCGGTGTTTTGCTGTGTCGTCAACGTACCCAGCTGCAGCTGCTGTCCCTCGGGGCCCTTGGTGACACTCCCGTCGGCCCTATCCTCTGACCCAGGCATCTCGTCCCCGTTCTCAACACCTTCCTCCAGGACGCACAGGTGCGTTATCACTATACTTGGGTGCGGCTGCTCTCCCTCTGGGCTCTCAGCATCGCTTCCATTGGTTCCACTGTCAGTTTGCGGTTGCTCTCCCTCTGGGTTCTCAGCACCACCCTCGTCGGCCATACCCCCCTCCCCCGACATGGACACCACGTTGCTGCAGACGGTCCTCTCGGTACAGGTGTCCCACTGCATCGTCTCCGCGTCCTGCGGTTGTTGCTCTTCCCCGGGGTCTTCAGCCTGCATGGTCTCGCTCTCCAGTTGGGTATCCTCCACAACCGGCCGCTGATGCTGCTCACCTAGCATGCAAACCTCCACTCTTAGGGGGAAATCACAGGCGGTTGGCCCAATGCTAGCCTTAGCTTTAGCGAGTATCTCGCGTATGGCTCCAGTCTCCCAGTGTTCCAACAACTCCAGCACTTCTTCTAGTGATGGCGGCTCCCTAGCCGACAACAGCGTCTCACACAGCCAAATATCATTGGTGCCATGGGCCAACGTAGCCGTCACCATGCCGTCCTCAATCCCACACTTCCTAGCTAGTTTACCAAGCCTCAACAAAAAGAACTTATGGGACTCACCCGTCCGCTGTTTAAGGCTGAAAAACTTGAACCTGTTCTTGGAGCGAGTGGAGGAGTCTCCGCACGCGTTACTCATTTTTCTAAAATAACTCCAGTTTACCTCGTCACCAAATGTTAGATCTAGAAATGAGGGAGTCGGAGGTGAGACTACATGCAACATAGAACTCTCCTTTATTACACAGAACATGGGTTTATATACAAAGAGGTTGTGCCAACCTCACGCCACCCTAGGGGGTGGGCACTGCCACACACACACACACACACATCCAACACTACTGAATATGTTTTGGATGTTATTTCAGCTTGTCAAAGACCAACTAAAATTTTATAATCCCAGCTTTTCTCACTGCAGTTTTTAGGGGTGCTGAGTTTCAATTTAGGGGTGCTCCACCCCTAAAAAAGGCCTAACACCACCCACGGTATCACATCTCATCAGAAATGTTAAAGGAGTTCCAGTGGTTCCAGCTTTGTTGCTTTGAGGTTTGTAGAGAAGTGAATAGAGTCCATGTTTGTCTATTAATTGTCCTGAAGTTCACACAGTTGCTAGTTTAGTTTTTAACAAGGGGATGGTGGTTGTGGGCAGATTCAGAAATTTAGCAGACGGTGGAAATGGAATTTAGTACAAATTAAGGTGCAAAATTATGATAAAAGATGCTCATTTACTATTTAAAAGAGAAAAATTTACTCTAAACTAGTCCAAAACTTATAAGAAAAAGTGACGTTTTAATGAGGAAAAAACTTCCAAATAATGGGGGAAAAAAACAAATTTCCAAGAAAAAAAGTCAAACATTCACAACAATAAAGTAACATTGACAAGAAAAAAATTGCCAATTTTTGACTTTTTTATAATTTTATAAAAACTTTTTTCTCTTATAAAGTCCAATTTTCTCACCAATTATTGAGGTTTTTCTTGGAAACTTTAATATTTTTGTACAAAGTTATAACTTTTTTAAAATAAAATTCTTTTTCCTAGAAAATTTAATATTCTTTATAGTAAATGTTGTATTTTTTCCTCTAAATTTGTGCTGTTTTGTGATAAAATTGCTGCCTTTCCCCCACAAACCTTGACACCAATATCCTGTAGATTTTCCCCTTTGTCCTCACATGTCCATGATGTCTCTTGTCCATGTGCTCCTGTCCTCTCACTGAGAACTAAGTTGTCCTCTAGAAACTCTCCTACAGTCTTTATGGGCATGGAGGGGGCAGCTTAACAGAGGGCAGCGTTTGGGTCATTTTACTGACAAGGACAATGGACTTGTTCAGTTTTGGCAAAGACTGATTTATTTTGAACAGATATTTATGTTTTCAATGGAAGCTGCCCATTTTTGTCCTGTAAATACAGTGGGGTAAAAAAGTATTTAGTCAGCCACCAATTGTGCAAGTTCTCCCACTTAAAAGATGAGAGAGGTCTTCAATTTTCATCATAGGTATACCTCAACTATGAGAGACAAAATGAGAAAAAAAAATCCAGAAAATCACATTTAAGGATTTTTAAAGAATTTATTTGCAAATTATGGTGGAAAATAAGTATTTGGTCAATAACAAAAGTTCATCTCAATACTTTGTTATATATCCTTTGTTGGCAATGACAGAGGTCAAACGTTTTCTGTAAGTCTTCACAAGGTTTTCACACACTGTTGCTGGTATTTTGGCCCATTCCACCATGCAGATCTCCTCTAGAGCAGTGATGTTTTGGGGCTGTCGCTGGGCAACACGGACTTTCAACTCCCTCCAAAGATTTTCTATGGGGTTGAGATCTGGAGACTGGCTAGGCCACTCAAGGACCTTGAAATGCTTCTTACGAAGCCACTCCTTCGTTGCCCGGGCGGTGTGTTTGGGATCATTGTCATACTGTAAGACCCAGCCACGTTTCATCTTCAATGCCCTTGCTGGTGGAAGGAGGTTTTCACTCAGAATCTCACGATACATGGCCCCATTCATTCTTTCCTTTACACGGATCAGTCGTCTTGGTCCCTTTGCAGAAAAACAGCCCCAAAGCATGATGTTTCCACCCCCATGCTTCACAGTAGGTATGGTGTTCTTTGGGTGCAACTCAGCATTCTTTCTCCTCCAAACACGACAAGTTGAGTTTTTACCAAAAAGTTCTATTTTGGTTTCATCTGACCATATGACATTCTCCCAATCCTTTTCTGGATCATCCAAATGCTCTCTAGCAAACTTCAGACGGGCCTGGACATGTACTGGCTTAAGCAGGGGGACACGTCTGGCACTGCAGGATTTGAGTCCCTGGTGGTGTAGTGTGTTACTGATGGTAGCCTTTGTTACTTTGGTCCCAGCTCTCTGCAGGTCATTCACTAGGTCCCCCCCGTGTGGTTCTGGGATTTTTGCTCACCGTTCTCGTGATCATTTTGACCCCACGGGGTGAGATCTTGCGTGGAGCCCCAGATCGAGGGAGATTATCAGTGGTCTTGTATGTCTTCCATTTTCTAATAATTGCTCCCACAGTTGATTTCTTCACACCAAGCTGCTTACCTATTGCAGATTCAGTCTTCCCAGCCTGGTGCAGGTCTACAATTTTGTTTCTGGTGTCCTTTGACAGCTCTTTGGTCTTGGCCATAGTGGAGTATGGAGTCTGACTGTTTGAGGTTGTGGACAGGTGTCTTTTATACTGATAACGAGTTCAAACAGGTGCCATTAATACAGGTAATGAGTGGAGGACAGAGGAGCCTCTTAAAGAAGAAGTTACAGGTATGTGAGAGCCAGAAATCTTGCTTGTTTGTAGGTGACCAAATACTTATTTTCCACCATAATTTTCAAATAAATTCTTTAAAAATCAGACAATGTGATTTTCTGGATTTTTTTTTCTCATTTTGTCTCTCATAGTTGAGGTATACCTATGATGAAAATTGGAGAACTCTCTCATCTTTTAAGTGGGAGAACTTGCACAATTGGTGGCTGACTAAATACTTTTTTGCCCCACTGTACATCATTAATGATAAAGACCATGGTCTCTGTGTGACTCCATCATTCTGGAGAAATCTATGGAGGATTAAATATCTCCATGAGTGCATAGGTATTAAAGGATTCAAATAAAATTGCATCTGTATACTGTACTGTATATGGAACTTGACTTTTTTCAGTAGGAGGGCCTTTTTTGGGGGGGTTGAGCAGTTTATGGTGCATTCACACCAATTCTTTTACTCCTTTAATTCACATATTAAACTGGTTTCTAAGACTGCCTTCTATCATTTGTGTCATATTGCCAAGATTATAGATTAGATTATTGTAACTCTTTATTATCAGGCTGTCCTAAAACATCTTTAAAAAGTCTTCAGCTGATCCAAAATGCTGCAGCTGGAGTTTTAACAGCAACTAGAAAGAGAGATCACATCTCTCCGCTTCTGGCCTCCCTTCATTGGCTTCCATAGAATTTAGAATTCAGTTTAAAATCCTTCTCCTCACTTCCAAAGCTCTAAATAATCAGGCCCCTTGTTATTTCAAAGATCTGATAGGACCTGATCATCCTAACAGAGCACGACGCTGCCAAGATGCAGGATTACTGCAATACCTGAGAACAAGGTTCCACATCTGGAAGGAAAAAAGTAGAAATTTGATGAGGAGAAATTGCACAAATCCACAAGAAAAATGAGACAAATACAGGAGAAAAAGTTTACATTCAACAAGAGAAAAAAAAAAAAATCGCACAAATTCACAAGGAAAAAGTTGTAAATTGACATGAAAAATCTTGCAAATGTAGAAGACAAAAGTTGCACATTTGTAGGGAAAAAAGCTGCAATTTTATAATATTAAAATTACAAGAAAAAAAGCTAGGAATTTATGAGAAAAAAACTGCAAGTTCAGAAGAAAAATGTTTGAAATAGAAGAAAAAAATGAGACGTTTGTGAGGA
Organism: Pholidichthys leucotaenia; assembly: GCA_020510985.1. NCBI lineage: Eukaryota > Metazoa > Chordata > Actinopteri > Cichliformes > Pholidichthyidae > Pholidichthys > Pholidichthys leucotaenia. Next base: position 55,319 of record JAJAQF010000093.1, on the reverse strand, counting down.
AAAAAGTAGAAATTTGATGAGAAATAAATCCACAAATTTACAAGACAAAGGATTTTATTTTGTCCATCTGTTGTCAGGCAGTAAATCTTTATTTAAACCCTCCATGTGGACAGTGGTCTTTAGAACATCCAGGCATGAATTTCTTCCTGCTTCATATTTAGAAACTGATTATATCCAGATAATTTAATGTGGAAATTAGTTCATGTTTATAATATTGATCATTTATTCTGCATTAAAATGCTGTACAACCCGTTATTTAAACTACAATAAAAAATCCAAACTACAATTTAATTTCAGTAGGTTTTTTTTTTTCTTTTCTAATTTGCTCAGGAAACGCTCATGACTGCAGTCCTTCAAAATAAAAGCCTGAACAGATCAAGTCAGACATGAACAGTTACTAAATGTTGCTGCAATCAAAGTGGATTTTCACAGAGAATCAAAGTCAGTCCAGTTTTTACAGCAGTTCAGTGGTCAGGAGATCATTTCACTGCTTCTAAGACATGAAATCACCATCAGAGGTTACCATGGAAACCAAAGTGGAACATCATCCACCATCAATATTTAAACCAGAGTTGAAGCTGCTGTCACTTCTACACAGACTCAGACTACAGAGAACACAGAGACACTGAGGAGTGAGACCAGACCAAGAACCCAGGATAGAGAGGTTCAGTGAATGTGGTGTTGAAGGTGTGGAGGTGGATCAGTGTGTCAGAGGAGACTCTGTAGAAGGACAGGAGACCAGCAGGACAGTCCACATACACACCTACTCTGGGAGAGACAGACGAGGAGGAGATGGAGGTTCTGATGTTATTGTGAAGGACAGAGTAACCATCATCATCAGAGCATTCTAGACTCCAGGACTGATTATTCCATCCAAACCCACAGTCATCACTGCCTCCTTTCCTCCTGATTCCTCTGTAACTCACTGATATAGAAACGTTTCCTCTCCACTCAACCTCCCAGTAACAGCGACCAGTCAGACCATTTCTACACAGCAGCTGTTCCCAGTCATCAAATCTGTCTGGATGATCAGGATAGTTCTGATCCTCCTTCACCCGTGTCACCTTCCTGTTGTTGTCAGACAGTTTCAGTTTTCTGTTCACTGAGTTTGTGTCCAGTTCAAGTTGACAGAAATCTGATGGAGAGACAAAGACAGAAGACAGCTGCAGTTTATCATCTGACACATCTGATGGCTTCATTCTTTCTTCACTCACTGATCTGTTGTTCATTCCTAGAAAGTTTCATGAGACTTTTTGTCAGTAATGTGTGGATGAATAAATACCACAACTATCAACTTTGGATCAGAGACAAACTGACAGTTTCTGTTTTGTCCTCATCAGTCCAACTTACACTTCCTCACACCAGGTTCTAACCTCTGCTGTCCACCATGGTCCACCCTGGAGAAGAAACACAGTCAGAATGATTTTCTGTCCAACATGAGTCCTAACTGCTGTTCAACATGAAGCAGAGTTCCTCAGTTTGTCAGTGAGACACAGAAACAGGCTGAAGCTCATCTGTGTCTCTGTGATTGATTCACTGTGTCTGGGAGGAAAAGACCAGAAGAATTCAATTCAACTTTATTTATATAGCGCCAGTTCACAACAACAGTCATCTCAGAGCACTTTAAACTGTAGGAGGAAACCCCACAATTGAAGATTTTTGATTTTTACAAGAACACTTTATTTCCATATTTACAAGGACATCAAAGCAAAGTAAAAGTGTGTAAAAAATGTTAAAACATGCTGAACACATAAATCAGCCACTAAAAAATGTGCAACACACAGTTCATGCTCACATCCACTACAAAGGACATCTCTAGAACACCAGATCTGCCTAAAACCATCCATGTTCCCAGTCAGCTGAAAAAAGCTGAACTCCAGTCTCAGTCTGGACCGGATGTTGCAGCGCCACACTGAGGCCGGATCTTGAACTGCTTTACCTTCTACTTGATTTTTTCTGCTAACATGTATTGCCAGCTTGGCTTCACCAAGAATAAAATTCAGCAGTTGCCACTTTTCCTGACTTATTTTTTGGTATCCTGCACCATCAATAAAATGACCCACAGAAAATGTTTCACCAAATGAATGAAAAACTTTTGTTAAAAGAGTGAAGAGCTCTGTAAGCCTCTTCCACTCACTAAAACATGAACCACAGTCTCTGGGAGACTGCAGAAAGGGCCCTGGTTTGAAACAGCAGCATTAAGAACAGAAATCAAAGCATTTGAGGCAGTTGCTCCATGGAAAAAGCCCAGCTTTGACCTCTAGTGGGCCCACCTGGACATGCTGGCTGGGATGCCTCAGTTCCTCAGTATCATGGTGAGGAACTGGACATTTCCTGCTGCCATCAGAACATCAGCATTGCTCATTAACTTCACAAACTGATACCAGCATCACAAGGACATTTAAAAAAGCCTTGAAATAGATCTGAGTGTGGAATCAAGATTGAATTCAGCAAAGTTTCTTCTTCAATTATATTGCAAAAAATCTTTCACTTTCTCACTTTTCTTGCCCAAAATGGTGTTTGTGTGGATAAAAGGTGAAAATGCTCCTTTGTAAAAATAGCCATGCAGGTGTGGACTAGGCCTATAGTCCTCAGAGACATGACAGTTGGGTGAGTAGAACTTCCAGGGAAGACTCCAGAAGACACAGTCACGTGACTCATTAGCATGCTAGCTAAGCTAGCTGTGCTGCAGCTCTGTGAGCTCCAAGACTGAGTGGAAACTTGCTGTTCTCCTCTGAGGAGTGGCAGTACCAGACTATCCAGGAGGCAGGTCTGCATCACCTCTCTTAAGTCATCATGTCATGACCTCACAGAGGAGAACAGCCAATCCAAACCAGCAATTTCACACAGCTCTGTTGTCCTCCATTCTGTGGGAGAGGAGAACTCCTGTGCAGGACAACTTTGGCCTCTTTCACTTTCCACACCAGATAATCAGGGCCTGACATCAACTTTTTTGCTCACCAGCCACGGTGGCTAGTGATTTTCCAAAGTTACTAGCTGTCTTGGTAGTTGCAAGTGCAGCTATATTGAATGAATGAGACTGAGAGGCCCCGTGTCCAAGTGCTGGCAGCCATTTATTTTCAAGTAATAACAGTTACACCTCCAAGCCACAAGAGGGCGCTCAAGGATAGTGCATAGACTAGGCCTCTACCATAACATCCCCCCTTCTCAGTACATTATCAACAATAATGTGAGATCAAAAATAGTTTCAATATACTGCAGTAAGGTAAACATTGCATCTTATGGTTTGTACTGTTAAGTACAGGGTGTCCCAAAAAAACTGACATCATTTCAGACGTCCATATCGGAGTGACTACATGGAGAAATGATACTTAATAGGATTTATTTTGGACATAAAAATATTTTAAAATGATTATACAAATTTCCAATGAAAAATTCTGGGGGATGGTAATTTTATAATGTTCCAAAGTTATTCCAAATGTTCAATGTTTGCGCCGCTTGTGACATCAAGTCGGTAGTGGAGTTTTCCTCTTGAAACTTCTTATGCCACGTCCAAATCTGCTTTCCTGTTGGCGCTTGTTGATGAAATTTTCTAACAAATTCACGTTGCACATTCACATTTGACTGAGTTTGGGCGTCCTTCAATACACAGAACGCCTTTTCTGTTGCAGGAAACAGCAGGTCTGTTCCTGAAAGCAGAAAAATAAAAATGATGACACTTTTTTGAGCAAAAAGAGCAACAAATTTTAAACAAATTATTAGGTGATGAAATGATGTCAAATTTTTTGGGACACCCTGTATTTTGGGCTGTAATAAAACCACTTTTTTTTACTTGTAAATAGAACTACCTTTTTTTTGTTTAAACTTGTATGAGAACAACTATTATTTCAATGTAATGAATGAAAACGTTTCTTTTACTTGAACCATGGACTAACTGTGAAGGTGGGATAGACGTCCCAACCTTCAGCTGAGTGAGGGGATTATTCTGCCCCGGGCTGGTCACTCAGGTGTTCCAGAGAACCTTCTACCTAGATCAAAGTCCTTAAGGTACCTCGGAGGATTTCTCTCTCTGGTTGGATACCGCTTCTCCGTAGCATGGTTGTTTGGAGAAGTGAATCAAAACTCAATGTGCACTGTTAGTAGCATTAACATTTGTTTCCCTTTTGAAATCAAATCTACTCCATCCTGGTCAGAACTGACCTTGGCACATCACAAAGTGCATTTAGCTGAATAAAAAATGAACTGTCAAACACTTCAGTGCACAAACCCCACCAAGAAAAGATTGATAACATTAACAGACATGTAATTTCCCAGTTTGGCATCAATAAAGTCCATCTATCTGTCTATAAACATTGCACATCCACTATTGTGGTATCAGTCCAAACTGATGATTTTCATCATCAATTTTATGTTTCAGAGTTGACAATGACATGTTTTAAGGTGCCTTCACACCAAACACCAATGGGTGAATTTTTCCTGTGGTGTGATTACATTATAACTCAATGGAAACACACGAATAGACATGAATTCACCGTCTGAGTGAGTTGCAGACAGGCAAAGTTGCCTTTATAACTTCTGCAGCTGTGTTCAACCTGCTGTTGAAATCCCCAAAATAACGTCATGATTTGGTTTGCATTGTCTGACTGGGGGCTCACCTGGGGGGTTGTCCCTGCCTCCAGGGTTTCGTGGTATGGCGCCGTTTGCATTGTTAGCCTGCTGGCCTTGTTGGCACGTCCGTGGCAGGAGTCCGTGGGTGGGTGGCAGTGGCGTCCCGATTCAGCTGGGGAGCTCCCACTCCTTTCTCCGGGTGGGTGGCAGTCTCATTTTTGAGCTGGTTTGCTCTCCAATGTTGAGGCTTTTGCTCCAACAACGGCAGAGTCTCGGTGCTGGTACTGTCCCTTGGACGTGAGTGCACGATTTTGTGTGTCCTCGCCTCTTTCCATTGACTTTGTGTGAATCCGCACCACCCGTTCACGTTTGGTGTAGGCTTGGTGTCCTGCCACTGGGACAGCCACAGTCAGAATAACAGAGTCCACCCTTCAGGGCAGGTGTGCTGCGTTGTGGGTTGATGGTTGCTGGGCTGTGTGGAGTGTTACATTTGTGGTCTGTGGTAACTGATGAATTTCTGTGGTTCTGTGGAGCGTGTTGGCCTTTGATTCTCTGGCTGGGCCACAGACTGGGCCTGGGCTGCTCAGGGATTGGTTGTGGGCTGCATGTGGCCCGTGGGCCGCTAATTGAAAAGACCTGGCCTACATCATTTCTTTCAGTAGTTATTGTGTTTACAAGATTTATGGAAAATATGACCTCTGACCTTTGACCTCAGGGTCATCTGGTGAGAGTGAAATTGCAATCTGCACATCATCAGAGTATATCAAACCATGGTACCAAGATTCAAAACAATCGGAACAAAACTGTAGGAGGAGTTGATTTCACAAAAGTGGGACAGATGGATGGATGGAAGGACAGACGGATGGACGGGCTGACTGACCCATAACATAATCCCCCTTCAGCCTTCGCCCAAAGGCAAGTCAAGGCAGTTTGCGGACGACACCACCCTCATCGGGCTCATCTCCAATGCCGACGAGTCCGCCTACAGGAGAGAGGTGGCCCAGCTGGCGTCCTGGTGCAACAATAACAACCTGCAGCTGAACGCTCTGAAGACAGTGGAGATGATTGTAGACTTCAGGAAAGTCACAACCCCTCTGCCCCCCCTCACCCTCTCAGGCTCTCCCATCACCATTGCTGATTCCTTCCGCTTCCTAGGCACTACCATCACCAGGGACCTCAAATGGGAGCCGACCATCAGCTCCCTCATCAAAAAGGCCCAGCAGAGGATGTTCTTCCTGCGGCAGATGAGGAAGCTCAAGCTACCCACCAAGATGTTAGTGCAGTTCTACACAGCCATCATCGAGTCCATCCTCACCACCTCCATAACCGTGTGGTACGCAGGAGCCACTGCCAGGGACAGACTAAGGCTGCAGCGCGTCGTGCGCACTGCTGAGAAGGTGATCGGCTGCAAGCTCCCATCTCTCCAGGATCTGTACATCTCCAGGACCCGGAGGCGTGCTGGCCGGATCATAGCCGATCCCTCACACCCTGGTCACGTACTGTTTGCCCCCCTCCCCTCAGGTAGAAGACTTCGGTCCATCCAGACCAGAACCTCCCGTCACATGAACAGCTTCTTCCCCTCTGCCATCAGACTGCTGAACACTAAGTAACTTATTGACTCTCGTGCACTATGTACAGCAGCTCAACCAGACTCATGTCAATCATCACTGTTTTCTTCCTGCATTACCGACTGCACTATATAGTTCTCCACAGTATCTGCTGCTCGCTAATATATTTTAACTGCTGACCAGTATTACTTACTCTTATTCTACACTTTATTGCATGTATAGTTTATTTCTTTTATTTTATCATGTTTAATGTTGCAGCATTGCACCGAGACAAATTCCTAGTTTGTGTACTACATGAACAATGGCAATAAACCTGATTCTGATTCTGAAGGCGAGTTTATTTGTAGCACATTTCATGTACAAGACAAGTCAAAGTGCTTTAGATTTTTTTTTAGATTTTAGAGTCCTTTATTAGTCCCACAATGGGGAAATTACAGGGCAGCCACATGAGTGGATGAGGCAGCCACTGGTGCGGCGCCCAGCCCTTTCACCATTCACACACACATTCACACCTGGGGTCACTTTAGAGTCTCCAGTTAACCTAACTTGCATGTTTTTGTCATGTGGGAGGAAACTGGAGAAATCCCAGAATAAACCCACGCAGACACGGGGAGAACATGTAAACTCCACACAGATCACTGGTGGTCAGGGGCTGGGATCGAACCAGGATCTCCCGGCCAAGGGTGAGTTGCTGTGCTGCTGCAGTGCTAACCACTCCACCACCACGCTAACATTAAGGCACGGTGGCACCTTTACATGAAATCATTAAAACATTACAGGAAGTTGCAAAAGGAATACATAAGAATTTAGAAGCAAACTAAACAGTAAATTAAAGAGAAACAAAAAACAGCTAAAACAAAATAAGACAGAAAACGTGCAAGAAATAAAAGTTACAGGACATTGTAGGAGACTAACAATTGTTCTGCTGAAAGGCTGCGGCACAGAGGAGAGATTTTAACCTGGATTTAAAGCAGCTGAGAGTTTCAGCAGCCCTGATACTTTCTGGGAGTTTGTTCCACATGTGAGGAGCATAAAAACTAAACGCTGCCTCATCATGTTTGGTTCTAACTCTGGGCTCAGATAGTAGGCCTGACCCTGACCACCTGAGGGCTCTGGGTGGTTCATAATGGACTAGCAGATCTGAGATGTATTTTGGCCCTAAACCATTCAGAGCTTTATAAACCAACAGCAGTATTTTGAAGTCTATTCTTTGACAGACAGGAAGCCAGTGTAAAGATCTGAGGACTGGAGTTATATGATCTACTTTCTTGGTCTTAGTGAGGACTCCAGCTGCAGCGTTCTGAACCAGCTGCAGCTGTCTGATGGACTTTTTAGGGAGACCTGTGAGGACAGCGTTACAGTAGTCCAGTTTACTGAAGATAAATGCATGGACAAGTTTTTCTAGATCCTGCTGAGACATCAGACCTTGAATCCTCGCCCAAAGGCAAACCCAAAGAGCTCTTCAACCCCTTTGGGTTTCATCTGGCGGGGGATAAAAACTCAACTATGTAGGAATATTTCAGCTTTGAACAAGGCAAAGTTTGTGTTTGATTTTCACAGCAATGAGAATTTTGTATTGTGGACTTATTTTGCCATATTTCCCTCCACCAGGGGAGGGAGGAGGGAATGTTTTTAGTGGCGTTGGTTGGTTTGTTGGTTTGTCTGTCTGACTGTTAGCAACATAATTCAAAAAGTTATCAACAGATTTTGATGAAATTGTCAGTAAAGGTGTGTAATGGCACAGAACAGATGATTAGATTTTGGTGATGATCTGAGAGTGCATACCTCCACCAAGGCCTTTGTTTGTATTTGTGCAGCAGGATTACAGAAAAACTACTGGATGGATTTGGATGAAGTTTCACCAGAGGTGGTTCTTGAGCTACAGAGGAACCCATTACATTTTGGTGATGATCTGTGAGTGCATACCTCCACCAAGGCTCTGATCTTCTCACAGTGTGTTAGCAACAATACTCCAAAACTACTGGACAGACTTTGATGCAATTTTCACCAGAAGTGGCTCTAGGCCTACACACAAACCCATTACATTTTGGAGGGGATCTATGAGGGACAGAAGGAGCCTTGGTGGAGGTATGTGCTCTCTGAGTGCTTTTCTAGTTTATTCACTATGTACAGTAAATATTAGCTGCTTAGTGACTTTTTCTCACGTAACATGATGATGGTAACTTCAGTTTCTCCAAAGTCATTTGTGGAGGGCCACTTTTACTCAGCTGTGGTTTTCCAGTCCCTCCACATCTCTGATCATAACTGTTGATCAGAATGTCTTCCATCAACAGATGGATGCAGTGGCCTGTTAGAACCTGCCTTTGTGGGCTAGGCTATACCAACTAGATGCTAAGATTCTCACAAACTGAAAAACGTTTCCTGTTCATCAAGTCATCTGATGTCACTGTGGCCCAAATGCTGACTCAGCTAAAAATAAAACATGTTGCAACAGATTTAAAATGTTCCTCATGAAGAGCTGGTTTCATGTAGTAGAAGACTTCTGAGTCCATGGTCATTCTGACTCAGTTCACTTCAATCATTTAAAAGGAAACAAGTGGCATGAAGGTGTGAGTTGCTTCTGACAGACAATCAGAGCTGTGCTGAATCCTTCACATGGAACACCCTTCCTACTCACATTCTCATTAATAAAAGTCCACACAAAACATTAGTTAATAAACTGAAACATGACATAAATCTCTGCATCATTCCCTGATCTCTGACCATACCTGAGAGTCTCCAGTCTGCAGAGTGGATCCTCCTGTAGAGCAGACAGGATCTTCTCTCCTGACTCTCCAGGATGGTTGTAGCTCAGGTCCAGCTCTCTGAGATAGGAGGGGTTGGACCTCAGAGCTGAGGCCAGAGAAGAACAGCCTTCCTCTGAGACCAGACACCCTGATAGACTGGAGGGAGATAGAATTAAAGACATTAAAAGAAGACTCAGAAAAATGTTGATTTTTGTCATTAAATATAAATCTTTAACTTGTCACAAACCAACTAAATCCTAACCTGAGAGTCTCCAGTCTACAATGTGGACTCTGTAGTCCTGCTGCCAGAATCTTCACTCCTGAATCCTTCAGGTCGTTGTTCCTCAGGTCCAGGACTCTCAGACTGGAGGACTGGGAGCTGAGAACTGAGGACAGAGCTTCACAGCTTCTCTCTGAGAGGTTACAGCTGCTCAACCTGAGGATCAATCATGACAAACTGTTTTCATTTTCCTCACATTAAGCATCAAACATATATTTAAATTCCTAATAGATCCACCTACACAGCTTTGTTGGAGGCTCTGACCATACCTGAGAGTGTATGGTCAGAGCCTCCCTCCAGTGTGTAAAATCACTAAACTCAGATAAAAAAGAGGCATAAACTCCTGGAGGGCGGTAAATTAAAACACAATAAAATGGGTTTGAGGAGCCAATTTTTAAAATCATCAGTTCAAACGATGAAAAAGTTCCATGGCTCACCGTCCGTGTAACGAAGCGGCGCCTGTTCACGATGGCCAGAACACTGCCGCGGCCTGTCAGTCTCGGAGCAGAGGAGAAGGTACAGTCCGGTGGACAAAGTTCAATTAAGGAGGTAAATTCCTCACTTTTCTGCCAGGTCTCAACAAGAAATAAAAAGTCCAGCCCTGTAGATCGTTCAAAAAGAATGATTTATTTGCGATGGAACGTGCGTTAAACAGCGCCAGCTGGATGGGCTCTGTCACAGCAGCAGTCTCGCCAGGAATGGGGGCCGGTGAAAGCTGACGTAGGCACCCGCTACCTGCAGAGGATTTCCTGGCTCGGAGAAGGGAGAAGGCCGGTTGGCACGGTAGAGCAGGAAAAACAGGCCGGAGAAATGATGGCCTCACTCCGGGCACACCCGAGGGCCAGGATCCAGGAAAGAGGCCAGCTGCAGAATTAGGAGAAGATGAGGCGGAGCGAGTGAGACGGCGAAGCCGAGCAAGCCTTCTGGATTTCACCGCGACACCTGCACGTCTTCCCCGAGGTTTGGATCGCTTTCTGCCGGTATAACCACAGCGGGGATCCCAGGTACCAACGGGAAGTTGCAGACGCAGAGACCGATGGAAGAATCTTCCCTCCTGATTATGACAGCCAAACCCCACCATGGAAGATCGAATATCCAGCAGCACTTGGCGATCATAAACGATGGCTGATTGCACATAATCCAGACACAATAACACAATCAAAAACAGAACAAACAAGCGGAGACAACCAGCAGCCAGAAACACAGGCAGCGCGGCCATCTTGAATCCATCTAATGATTGATGAAATGATGTTTTCTCATGCATACATACAGAAAGTAGAACATGTCTAACACGAGGCACAAACATGAAATGGAGCATTTTGAATACTGCATCATATCAATTAAGATACCAAAGACCTCCCTTTATGTGGTACCATTTTCTACACAAAAGGGGTGATGCAATATAATATGTGGCAGTGCTACATAGTCCCCCCCCTCCAGCCAGAGGCTACTATGTAAACTCCCTTCTCCCTCTTGAGATTAACCACACTCTTCCTGTATATCGGGGGGGAACTTTGTCTCACTTAGTCCTTCCCTCGTTTATAAATTAGGCTGGTCCTATCCCCATAGGCTCTAGCCTGGCCGAGCAGTTATTATTGGTTTGGAGTGTGGATGGGTTCAGTCCTGGACTAAGTCGTCCTCCTGAAGGTGCGCCTCCTTCAAGCGGTAATTATCCAACTTAGCTGGTCCGGCCTGGTGCACCCCCACTCTCTGCTTAACCCTCTCGGCCCTCTTCGGCTGTCCTGCTTTCCAGATGCAAGTAGCCCCCTGGTCATGTGTGAGTGGTAGGCGAATGATCCTCTGGGCCCTGCAGTCGTGGAACTGTCCCATGGACGAAGCTCTTCTGGTCCTTACTCTCCCATTAAGGCCAAGAGGAAGCTGAGGAAGCTGGGGGTGCTCGCTGATACCTGATGCATGCCTCTCCTGGTTTTACAGCGTTCTCACTTCGGTTGTCGGCAGTCACTGCAGGTCTTAGTAGAGCCCCAGACATCCTTCCAAACACTGGGCCACCAGGCTCCCTCCAGCACTCTCAGCAAGGTCCTCAAAGGCCCCTGATGTCCCCCCGGAGCTTTACATGGTAGCAGTGTACGAGCTCCGGGACGAGGGACTGTGGAACCACCAGCTGAAGCCTCGCTGTTTGGTTGTTTAGTGAGACCCGACAGTACAACACCCCCGATGTACAACAAAGCTGATGCGATAAGTTCGTGAGTTGTTCACCTGGTGCCGTTTCAGGTCCTGAACCACCTGGTCTTTCTCCTGTTCCGCCCCAATCTCTGCCAAGGACGTAGGCCACTCCTGGACCATTGGTGGAGGTCGCCCAGGGCAGTCGGTGTAGATAGAGGGTGATGGAGTCTCGCTTGTGACCACAGTCCAATACGGTAGGGCACCCCCTACCGGCAAGGAGTAATAAAGGCAGGCGTCCCGGTGGGTGGTGCCTGTGGGCGCTGTACCCCCCTCACTTGCCTCATGGGAGTGGTGGACCTTGGCGGCGTCACCGGCGGTGCCAGTTGTAGGAACTTCCCGGTGACTGGGAGGTTTGGAGTAGTAGGCGGGTACACCAGGCCGATGCAACGAGAGAGGGGACGCCACTATAGGGTTATCCGTAGAAACTGCCACGGTTTTCTGCGCTTTAGGAATGCTAGAGAGCCGTAACTGGCTAAGCTGCCCTTTCCATTTCTCATCCCTGTGCAGCAGGCAATTTACTAGATTTTTTTCTAAAGTATCCACTCTCTCATTGAATTTCTCCAAGCTACAGTCAATGTACTGCTGGAACTGGGTCTCCCTGGTTACCGTACTGTTAATAAAGTCCTTTACCTTAGCCTCAAACAGACTGAACTGCTGGGATAGGGCTACCACCTGATGTTTTAACTCCTCCTCCCTTTCACCCTCATTGCCAGTCTGCTGTTCTACCGCAGCCCACACATTCGCCTTTCTGGATGCCATTTTGTCTTCACCACAATTAAACCATACAGCCACAAATCATACTCCCCATATGGGCCACCATCTGTAACACTCTTCTATTATATAGAGAATATTAGTAAAAACACGGATGAAATGACTTCACTCTAGACAGGCTTGTACGGTTTTATGGGTTATTATTATAGTTCACAAGTGACCCAGTAAATGATCAGACAACAATATATCTCCCATCCCTTATTTACAACACCCACAATGTATTTACACCATTTATATTCACACAACAAAACCATTCCATATAGTGTTCAATTGTCCATTAACGTTCCCAGTCTTCGCCGGCAAAACAATAAAAAAGGAGAAAAAGAAAGTGTCCCTATAAAGTCACCCAAAAACAAACAGGACGTCCCTGTATATCTGCCAAAAAAACCCTGAGCTCAGTCACAGTAATTATGATGAGAAATTGGATGAGGGAGAGACAAGAGGAACGACCTCACCGGCTTTGGGTCCGCTGCCCTTCTCGTAGGTTAACCAGTGAAATCCCCGGTCCAGCGTCCTCCTCCTGGGTCAACCAACCTGCCGTTTCCTGGCAACGAATGCGCCGTCAGCCGCCAGTCCCTCGTAGATTCCCAGCAGTATGACGCTCCTCCTGGTTGCTCCAACAGTCTCTTTAAAGGCCTTTATTTTAACTGACCATGGGACGGCCGCTCCTGATGACAGCGGGCCTGTCGGTCTGTCAGTTAATGAAAGTGTGTCGCGGCGACTTCCGCCTTTCTATTAATGCCGCTCACCACTGCTGGAAATCAGCGGCCCCTCCATGACCAGCTGATGTTCATGACAGGTAAATGATGTTTTCTCATGCATACATACAGAAAGTAGAACATGTCTAACACGAGGCACAAACATGAAATGGAGCATTTTGAATACTGCATCATATCAATTAAGATACCAAAGACCTCCCTTTATGTGGTACCATTTTCTACACAAAGGGGGTGATGCAATATAATATGTGGCAGTGCTACATCCTTACCTGAGAGTCTCCAGTCTACAATGTGGACTCTGTAGTCCTGCTGCCAGAATCTTCACTCCTGAATCCTTCAGGTCGTTGTTACTCAGGTCCAGGACTCTCAGACTGGAGGACTGGGAGCTGAGAACTGAGGACAGAGCTTCACAGCTTCTCTCTGAGAGGTTACAGCTGCTCAACCTGAGGATCAATCATGACAAACTGTTTTCATTTTCCTCACATTAAGCATCAAACATATATTTGAATTCCTAATAGATCCACCTACACAGCTTTGTTGGAGGTTCTGATCATACCTGAGAGTCTCCAGTCTGCAGAGTGGATCCTCCTGTAGAGCAGACAGGATCTTCTCTCCTGACTCTCCAGGATGGTTGTAGCTCAGGTCCAGCTCTCTGAGATAGGAGAGGTTGGACCTCAGAGCTGAGGCCAGAGAAGAACAGCCTTCCTCTGAGACCAGACACCCTGATAGACTGGAGGGAGATAGAATTAAAGACATTAAAAGAAGACTCAGAAAAATGTTGATTTTTGTCATTAAATATAAATCTTTAACTTGTCACAAACCAACTAAATCCTGACCTGAGAGTCTCCAGTCTACAATGTGGACTCTGTAGTCCTGCTGCCAGAATCTTCACTCCTGAATCCTTCAGGTCGTTGTTACTCAGGTCCAGGACTCTCAGACTGGAGGACTGGGAGCTGAGAACTGAGGACAGAGCTTCACAGCTTCTCTCTGAGAGGTTACAGCTGCTCAACCTGAGGATCAATCATGACAAACTGTTTTCATTTTCCTCACATTAAGCATCATACATATATTTGAATTCCTAATAGATCCACCTACACAGCTTTGTTGGAGGCTCTGACCACTGGCAGCAGCCTCAGAAGAACCTCCTCTGAAGCAGAGTATTTCTTCAGGTCAAACACATCCAGATCTTTCTCTGATGACACTAAAATGAAGCCCAGAGCTGACCACTGAGCAGGAGACAGTTTATCTGTGGAGAGACGTCCTGATCTCAGGGACTGTTGGATCTCCTCCACTAGAGAACGATCATTCAGTTCATTCAGACAGTGGAACAGGTTGATGCTTCTCTCTGCAGACACATTCTCACTGATCTTCTCTTTGATGTACTGGACTGTTTCCTGATTGGTCTGTAAGCTACTTCCTGTCTGTGTCATCAGTCCTTTTATTCGAGCCTGATTGGTCTGCAGAGACAGACCCAGGAGGAAGCGGAGGAACAAGTCCAGGTGTCCATTTGGACTCTGTAAGGCCTTGTTCACAGCACTCTGGTGGAGATGATTCAGTTTAGGTTTCTCTTTAAATATTTTAGACCATAGAGATGTCTGTTGTTCCTCCATGAGGTTGACACCAGAGTTGATGAAGGTCAGATGGACATGAAGAGCAGCCAGAAACTCCTGAACACTCAGATGGATGAAGCAGAACACCTGGTCCTGGTACAGGCCTCTCTCCTCTCTAAAGATCTGTGTGAACACTCCTGAGTACACTGAGGCTGCTCTGATATCGATGCCACACTCTGCCAGGTCTGATTCATAGAAGATCAGGTTTCCTTTCTGCAGCTGCTCAAAAGCCAGTTTTCCCAGAGACTCAATCATCTTCCTGGTCTCTGGACTCCAGTGTGGATCTGTCTCAGCTCCTCCTTCATACTTGACCTTCTTCACTTTGGCCTGAACCACCAGGAAGTGGATGTACATCTCAGTCAGGGTCTTGGGCAGCTCTCCTCCCTCTCTGGTCTTCATCTCATCCTCCAGAACTGTAGCAGTGATCCAGCAGAAGACTGGGATGTGACACATGATGTGGAGGCTTCGTGATGTCTTCATGTGGGAGATGATCCTGCTGGTCTGCTCCTCATCTCTGAATCTCTTCCTGAAGTACTCCTCCTTCTGTGGGTCAGTGAACCCTCTGACCTCTGTCACCATGCCAACACACTGAGGAGGGATGTGATTGGCTGCTGCAGGTCGTGTGGTTATCCAGAGGTGAGCAGAGGGAAGCAGTTTCCCCCTGATGAGGTTTGTCAGCAGAACATCCACTGAGGTGGACTCTGTAACATCAGTCAGGATCTCAGTCTTGTGGAAGTCCAGAGGAAGTCGACACTCATCCAGACCATCAAAGATGAACAGAACCTGGAAGTGATCAAAGCTGCAGATTCCTGCTTCTTTGGTTTCAGTGAAGAAGTGATGAACAAGTTCCACCAAACTGAACTTTTTCTCCTTCAGCACATTCAGCTCTCTGAAAGTGAATGGAAATGTGAAGTGGATGTCCTGGTTGGCTTTGTCTTCAGCCCAGTCCAGAGTCAACTTCTGTGTTAAGACTGTTTTCCCAATGCCAGCCACTCCCTTTGTCAGCACTCTTCTGATTGGTTCCTCTCTTCCAGGTGAGCCTTTAAAGATGTCTTCTGGTCTGATGGTTGTTTCTGGTCTGTCTGCTTTCCTGGATGCTGCTTCAATCTGTCTGACCTCATGTTCATCATTGACCTCTGCAGTCCCTCCCTCTGTGATGTAGAGCTCTGTGTAGATCTGCTTCAGAAGGCTTGGCTTTCCTGCTTTAGCCGTGCCCTCAAACACACACTGGAACCTCTTCTTTAAATTAGACTTCAGTTTGTGTTGGCACTCTGCAGCAGAGGATCCTGAACAAACAAGCAAGACAAACTTTTACCACAATATCTGAAATGAGAACAATCTGCCACATTAGCTCCATTTCCTCTTTCCATCATGGTAAAGTTGTTCACATCCTCTTACTGCTCTGCAGACGCTCAGCCAGCTCCTGCTGCTTCATTCTCCTCAGGAAGTTCAGTGTGATCTTCAGAAATGACTCTCTGCTGCTCCTCCTCTCATCTTCATCCTCACCCTCCAACACCTCCTCATCCTCCCTCTGACTCTCGAAGCATCCTGGGTAATCTGCACTCACAACTTTCTGCATCTTCTTCAGCTCCTTCTTCACAAAATGGACAATGTTTTCCTCCAGCAGCTGAAGCAGAGAAATGGAGAGAGTTTACTTTCAAACTCAGTTTCTGATCTGAGTAGAAATTTATTCTTGGACAATATTAAATCCAGTATTATAAAGTCTGATTGTGTTATGTTGTAGAATTCTATCAGCTTGTCACTGAGTCTTTTTCAGGTTCCCTCATTAAATAGTGTTGAATGTAGAACAGTTGTTACCATAAATATGGAGTCCAGATGTCTTTGATGCTGAGGGACAGACGGACCTCTGAGAACCTCTGAGCTCTGCTGGTTAACGCTGCAAAAACATTCAAGTTTAGCACATGGACAGTTTGTTAAAGGGGTTGTCTTCTAGAATGATGAATCCTGGCAGAAACACAAAGTCGTCTCTGATGGAAATGATCTTCTCATTGTTGGATGTGATGTTTTCAGAGGAAACCCAATCAACATTTTACATTCTCACCCTTTAGCAGCAGACTGGTGTCCATCTTTGAAGTCAATGGGTTCATGCATAGACCAGTCACTCTTCATGGACACACAGCTGGGTCCAGGAGAGGCTGGTCTTTGCTGGAGGACACTGATAGAAACAAAAACACCACACATGTTATTAGGCAATAATCCACTGAAAATGTCACATAATTGCTGCCATTGTATAGATTTTTTGGGTAATGTTATAATTATTTTATTAGAAATCATAAACTAAATCATTTAAAATTTTCCACTTAACAATTTGTTGAAAATTTCAACCAGTGTAAAAAAGGGTCAAATCATGTCAAATCACCAAGTTTAGGACAAAATCTCCATTAAATAGATGTTTTGTGTTCCTTCACATCCAAGTCTAACATAAAATCTTTTCATTTAGGGAAAAATTAAAAAGCATTTCATCCACAGAGACAATGTTGATAATTGTGGAGGTTTTAGGCTGCGTGTCCACAAAACATGTTTTTTGTCGCCCAACAGCCCTGAGCTTTTTTTCAGCGTTTGTGCTCTGCGCTCTGGGGAAAAAGTCTTTGCTCTGTATCCCAGCAACAGCTTGTCACTCTCAGCTCATCAGTCCCACTTTTCCTATTGTCAGACTTTCTACAGATTTTTTAATAGCAGTCTCTAAATAACAATGGACAGGAAACGTTTTCTAGCAGCTCTGGATGTAAAACATGATGACACGGGAAGCAGGAGTCTGAGTACAGACTAGTACTGGTGTCCTATGTCCCGCCCACGCAGCAGTTCTGATTGGCTGCTTAAGTCTGACATTGACGAGCTCAGCTGCAGTTTCTGAAATGTTGAACTTTTTTCAACTCAGCGCCGCGACAAAAAACGGCCGCTGCTGACAGCGTTTCAGCGCCGTGGGCGCTCAGCGCTTTAAACGCTGGACTACATCGAGAATGAATGGAAAATAGCCGCCCAGAGCTGAAAAAATGCATTTTGTGGACACACAGCCTGATGGTTCAGTACAGGGATCCCTCAGTCCATGTAACGTGTAATTGTTCTAGTTTCACCATCTGTCATGAAATGTGTTAATTTTATGTTGGAATATGCACATTCACAAAACATTAATCTTTCATAAATTAATTTTGGGACAATGAGAAAAAACACTAACAGTTTTTGAATGTTACCAACAAGGGATGAGCCGATCCACCGTATCGGTATGGAGTTCAATCCAGGCAAAATGGTTGGATCAGTATCAGTAGGAATAAAAGTAATTTACCCATCGGATACATTAATAATAATAAAATGAAGGTGCGGTCACGTTCTCAGTCACGCTGCACGTGGCTTCTGTACACAGAAGCAAAGAGTGTCACTGGAGCCCGTCTGTGGGACTTGCCTCGGTATGTTTGCTGTGTGGTACCAGCCTTTACAATTTTAACACCACCAACTGGATAAAACACTTGCAAAAGTATCACGGTAAAGGAGTATGCTGAATTCTGTCAAGAACTGAGCAGAAGGACATGTGTCGCACATCAGCAGCTGCCGCTTTTCCTGCTCAGAAGCTGGAAGATGCTAAAAGTGAAACGTAGACAAAAGAACAAAACATAAAGTAGAAACCAGACGGGAGCATGGAAACAACAGGAACGAAGACAACATGGGTTTATCTTTCAGGGGAGAACAAGGAACAGCTGATGAGAGGTAAGAAAAAGCAAAAATAGGAAATTACCCCAGCTCTCAGTACACGTCCCCAGCTGTTTTTCCCCTCACAGACCCAACACCCCCCCTCCCTCCCAGCACACAGCCCCCGTGCCCCAGCCTGACTCTCATTAAAGCTGGATTCATGTTGGTCCCCTTTGGTCCATGCGTGCTTTAGACAAGCCCGGTGCACACACGGTGCTGTACATGTACATGTTCTTGTCTACCAGGCCAAGCGGTTGACACGTGTGCAAAACTGTTATTTATAGTTTCGCCCCAGCCCTATGGGCAGCACAAATGCACTAACACACCAGTTTGTTCACTGGCTATAAACACAAGAGCGATGCACATTTTTTTGTAGCTACAGCAATGGCGTCATTTCAAGGAAAAGAAGGAATTAACATTTTTCAGTGCTCTTCTCTGCTCAAGCTGCTGCTGCCCAAAAACAATTCATGAATGTTTACTCTCATCTTCCGCTTCATCTTCATCTTCTTCGTCTACTTTGACTTTGTATGCTGTGTTGGTGGCACCACCTCATGAAAGGGACGATCAGTCTTGCACATGCACAGTCAACGCAGTCCGGCCACGGTCAGAAAATCTGGGCTGCACGTGGTTGTCCACGGAGGAGCTCTGCGGACACTAGCAGACTGGAGGATATGACGTAAATTTCATCACACAAGCCTTCCAGTTGTGCGTACGTGGACAACAAAGGTGCAGCATGAATCCAGCTTCAGACTCAGGTGAGATCTGAGCTGAAGAAGATCAAAGGCGAGCAAGGCTGCAGGTCTGGGTGGCATCAGATCGAGGCTCCTCAAGTCCTGTACAGACCAGATTGTGGAGCACATCTTCAATCTGAGCCTGAAGCTGGGGAGGGAACCACAGCTGTGGAAAACATCCTTTGTGGTACCTGTACCGAAGACTCGGCACCCCAAGGATCTGAACAACTACAGACCAGTGGCCCTCACATCACACCAGATGAAGACCCTAGAGAGGCTGTTCCTCACCCACCTTCACCCCCTGGTGGGACCAGCAATGGATCCTCTTCAGTTTGCCTACCAGCATGGCATCAGGGAGGAGGATGCAGTGATCTTCCTCCTACATCGTTCCCTGTCCCACCTGGAGAAGTCTGGAGCACTGTGAGGATCATGTTCTTTGATTTCTCCAGTGCTTTAGACACCATCCTACCAGTGATGCTGAGGGACAAGCTGCTGTGTGCAGGGGTGGACCAGCTCCTGTCATTTTGGAAGCTAGACTACCCCACAGACCAACCACAGTTTGTGAGAACACAGGACTGTGTGTCTGACACCATCATCTGCAGAATGCCCCCCCCCCCAGGGAACAGTTCTTGCTCCCTTCCTGTTCACCCGCTACACTGCTGACTTTTCACACAACACACCACACTGCCATCTACAGAAGTTCTCTGATGACTCTGCGATTGTCGGCCTCATCTCTGATGGAGATGACGCGGAGTACAGAGGACTTATCCAGGACTTTGTGGACTGGTACCTGCACAACTGCCTCCAGATCAATACGGGGAAAACCAAGAAACTGGTGGTGGACTGCTGCAGGTGTGGACAACCCCCCACAGCACCAGTAAACATCCAGGGAACAGACATTGAGATGGTGACACCTTACAAGTTCCTGGGTTTTCACCTGAACAATAAACTGACCTGGTCACACAACACCAACGAGCTCAACAAGAAGGGGCAGCGCAGGCTGATTCTCCTGAGGAGACTCAGGTCTTTTTGGAGTGCAGGGGGCACTCCTAAAGACCTTCTATGATTCAGCAGTGGCATCAACCATCACGTATGGAGTGGTCTGCTGGGGCAGCGGTATCACGGCAGCTGACAGGAAAAGACTGAACAGGCTGATATAAAAAGCTAGCTCTGTTCTGGAGCGACGCCTCAACCCAGTGGTGGAGATAGGAGAGAGGAGGATTGTGGCTAAGCTGTCATCTCTGCTGGAGTCAGAGTCCATGCAGGACACACAGAACACACTGAGGAGCTCATTTAGCGGTAGGCTGTGCCATCCTAAGTGCTTGAGGGAGAGGTTCTGCAAGTCCTTCCTACCTCCGGCTGTCAGACTTTATAATCTAACCAGTGCTGCTCACACAGGCCATATTAAACATCACAACTCTGCAGAATAGAGATCGTCCCCTCCAATACATAACTGAGACAAATACAATTATTATTGAGGCTGGAACAACACTGTTGATTCAATGTGAAATCTACTGTCTGGGTCCATATTTATATTTTGCTGGTAATTTAACTGTAATGTTGTTGATACCATCTAGCTGCAATGCTCCTGCACTGTGGACATAACTGTGTACAGATGTAGATTTATTTACTGCTTTGCCTAAC
The DNA here is from genome assembly GCA_020510985.1 of Pholidichthys leucotaenia. NCBI lineage: Eukaryota > Metazoa > Chordata > Actinopteri > Cichliformes > Pholidichthyidae > Pholidichthys > Pholidichthys leucotaenia. Next base: position 34,791 of record JAJAQF010000093.1, on the reverse strand, counting down.
CAGGTCTGATCTGATTATCTTATTAACCATTGCTCTGAGTGCTGCTATCCCTTTGCTGCTGTTATCCTTGAATTTTTCCCATTGTGGGACTAATAAAGGCTTATCTGATCTGATCTTAAATATCACATTAAACTTTGATCCAAACATTGTTTCAGGCTGTAACATGTTCTAGACCAGGGGTCACCAACGCGGTGCCCGCGGGCACCATGTCGCCCGCAAGGACCACATGAGTCGCCCGCAGGCCTGTTCTAAAAATAGCACAACTCGCAAGTGAGCTGCGTCTAAGATGTAATTTTTTCTGCCGCTATTTTTTAAAATCACACTTGCATTTATATAGATTTTAAAATGACAATGTCTTAAAAATAAAAAAAAATGAAAATATGTTTATTATACGTAAAGTTAAGGTGAACTCTGACCTAGTTCAAAGGTCAGTATTGTGCGCATGACAAAACCTTCGCGCTGGAGCGTAAGCTAGCGGGCAGTGAAGATGGTGAATGCAGTGCTGTTTCCTAGCCCAAAAAAAAAATCATTTTCAAAGTGAGCGGGAGGAAGAGTTCTTTTTTACTACCGTGAAAGGAAGCTGCGTGTGTTTCATTTGCGAGGCGGCACTTCAACGCGTCATGAAACTGCTGCCCACTCTTTTTTTTTGTACCCGTAGGTAGATTTGTTCTGCAGTCCGGTGACAAGCCACCAGCTGCCGGTCGCAAGCGCCCCTTAACTCTCTAACCTGCATGTTTTTGGCATGTGGGAGGAAACCCACGCAAACACGGGGAGAACATGCAAACTCCACGCAGATCACTGTTGACCGGGGGCAGGGATCGAACCCACGATCCCCGCGATCCCCCGGCCGAGGGTAAACTGCTGCCGCGGTGCTAACCACTGCGCCACCGTGCATATAAGCACTCTCTGCTGTTTAGCTTCTTCTCATGAAAGGACAGTGCTGGTTATTACTCCAGCATGATTCTTGGCAAGAACTGTATGGATATAATTCCAGTGAAGAAGAACACACAAAAGTGTGTTTATTAAATGTAACAGATTTTGAGCAGAATTGCAGCAGATTTGTTCAGTTAAAAATGTGATAAGATTTATTTAATATGAAAGTTGATTTTTCTTAAATGTTGCATAACTTTTTCAAACATGGTTCAACATAGTTCATGAATTAAAAGGGTTTAGTTTTTTATGGTTAAAAGGGACTGATGAAAACTGGACATTTTTTTTAATGAAATGTAGAAGTGATCATCTGAACAATTGCTGAGATTAATAAAAATAAAGTTGAATATTGATCTTGTCTCTTACCCACTCTAAGTTATTGATAATTATTTATTTATGTGTGTATATACAGTGGGGCAAAAAAGTATTTAGTCAGCCACCAATTGTGCAAGTTCTCCCACTTAAAAGATGATGGAGGTCTCCAATTTTCATCATAGGTATACCTCAACTATGAGAGACAAAATGAGAAAAAAAAATACAGAAAATCACATTGAAGGATTTTTCATGAATTAATTGGTAAATTCCTTGGTAAAATAAGTATTTGGTCACCTACAAACAAGCAAGATTTCTGGCTCTCACAGACCTGTAACTTCTTCTTTAAGAGGCTCCTCTGTCCTCCACTCGTTACCTGTACTAATGGCACCTGTTTGAACTCATTATCAGTATAAAAGACACCTGTCCACAACCTCAAACAGTCAGACTCCAAACTCCACTATGGCCAAGACCAAAGAGCTGTCAAAGGACACCAGAAACAAAATTGTAGATCTGAACCAGGCTGGGAAGACTGAATCTGCAATAGGTAAGCAGCTTGGTGTGAAGAAATCAACTGTGGGAGCAATTATTAAAAAATGGAAGACATACAAGACCACTGATAATCTCCCTCCATCTGGGGCTCCACGCAAGATCTCACCCCGTGAGGTTAAAATGATCACGAGAACGGTGAGCAAAAATCCCAGGACCACACAGGGGGACCTAGTGAATGACCTGCCGAGAGCTGGGACCAAAGTAACAAAGGCTACATCAGAAACACACTATGCCGCCAGGGACTCAAATCCTGCAGTGCCAGACGTGTCCCCCTGCTTAAGCCAGTACATGTCCAGGCCCGTCTGAAGTTTGCTAGAGAGCATTTGGATGATCCAGAAGAGGATTGGGAGAATGTCATATGGTCAGATGAAACCAAAATAGAACTTTTTGGTAAAAACTCAACTTGTCATGTTTGGAGGAGAAAGAACACCATACCTACTGTGAAGCATGGGGGTGAAAACATCATACTTTGGGGTTGTTTTTCTGCAAAGGGACCAGGACGACTGATCTGTGTAAAGGAAAGAATGAATGGGGCCATGTATCGTGAGATTTTGAGTGAAAACCTCCTTCCATCAGCAAGGGCATTGAAGATGAAACGTGGCTGGGTCTTTCAGCATGACAATGATCCCAAACACACCACCCGGGCAATGAAGGAGTGGCTTCGTAAGAAGCATTTCAAGGTCCTGGAGTGGCCTAGCCAGTCTCCAGATCTCAACCCCATAGAAAATCTTTGGAGGGAGTTGAAAGTCCGTGTTGCCCAGCAACAGCCCCAAAACATCACTGCTCTAGAGGAGATCTGCATGGAGGAATGGGCCAAAATACCAGCAACAGTGTGTGAAAACCTTATGAAAACTTACAGAAAACGTTTGACCTCTGTTATTGCCAACAAAGAGCTCATCTCTGTGAAGCTGTGTCACAAATATCAACCTCCTGGATTCTGGATCAGATTTTCTATGGAAGCTGTTCACTCACATTTTCCAGTCATTTCATTCACCCAGAATTCTGTTAAACTTCAGTCACAGCTCTGAAGTCCATGTTCCTGAAGTCACAGCAGCAGATGTATGAGCCCTAAAAACTGAAGGACGCAGTTGAAGCAGTTTCCTAGATATGATTATTTTAAAGTTGCTTGATCAGGATCAAGAAGAAAATCATAGTTGTGGTTTTAAACTGATCAAGTTAGAAGAGAGATTATCACTTTTATCCTGTTCCACTCACACTGAGAGCTGGAATGAATATTTTGGTTTTCCAGAATCAGCTCATGAATATAAAGAACTCTGACAATATTACATCTGTTTAATTTATGGAGCTTTGATTAAAAAATACCCACATCTTCTCTATATAACAGCTTTAACTGAGTGATGCTGTATGTTTGTGGCCATAAATGTGAAGACTGCATGTGAATCTGCTCAAATTAAACCTGTGATTCTGTTCTTTATCATTTAATTGTAACTTGGACATATTTAGGTGAACAGCTGAGAAAACAGGAGTCAGTGTCCCAGAATCTAGTCACACATGAACACAGACACACTTACAGTTTAGGAGAAGAAGCTGCTCCTTTAAACTCAATCAGTCCATGTTTAGATCGGTCACTTTTGATGGACACACAGCTGGGTCCAGGTCCAGGTCCAGGTCCAGCATGGTGTCTTCTGGTGTTCTGCTCTGACCTGTGAGTGTGAATCATGAAGGTTCGGTGATGTGAGTGCTGAGCTCTGACATGGAGAAGAGTCCTGGACAGTTAGAGATGGTCCTCTCACCTCTGACCTTTGGTCTGGCTCTCATGGTCCCCACACAGAGGGGTTTTAGAGGGAGGGACTCCCTCCTCTGTGTCCTCACACTGATCCATAGCAGAGACCTCAGACACAAAGACAACGAGCTCATTAACAGTCACCAACACACACCTGACACAAGGACACACACACTGATCACTGAAGCTTTTAGTCAGGACGGGGGTCAGTTAGTTAAATCAGCTTCAACTTATTTTAATCATCACTGTCAGAACTGCTGAATAATTTTAAACTGATCACTTCTGTTTTTAAACTGAAACAACTTCATGTTTTACTGTCTAAGCTGTTGAAAACTTCACATTCAGCTAAATTTGTATTTTCAGTGTAAATTCGACATTTTGGACCTTCAGAGTCCACGTCTCTAAAAATGATCCAAACCCATCAAAGACAGTCAGAGTCAGAGGAAGCAGACATGACATGATGTAGTTCTCCCGTGTGTCCACTAGATGGAGCTGACTGACCATCTGATGTAGTGGAGCAGCAGCAGTTTGATGCTGAATGATGAGCTCTGATTAGCCTGAATTGTCCTTTGCGATCAACAGCTGTGATTATTCAGCCTAAGCCAATATCAAAGTCTGTGTCAACGATGATGACCATGTAGAGAAAGGCTGCCGCTCCACCCAGCTGCAGCACTTTGGAAGGTTCTGGACAATCAATCAAGGATGTGGCACACATATTTTGACTGCATATGTAGCACAGTGAGTGAGATGCTTAAGACTGCATGTGTATTTTGTGACCTCACGTCTTTGAAGGAACAATACGTCTGGACCTCCTGGGGATAACAGCAGGAGGTGGAGGTGCCTTTGGTGAGGACTCTGAGAGGACTCCCTGACCTCCTGGGGTCAGATGGAGGACGAAGGGACTTGGGGGGAGAATTATTGTCGTTGGGGGGTTTGATGACAATGTGATTCTGTTCTTTGATGTCCCAGGTATAAAAGTGGAGGTTTGGGTAGTTCGATCTCTTTTTTTGTCTGTTGAGAGAATGCTGGAGATGTGAGATCGTCAATAAACCTGAACTGAGAAATAAATTCAGCCTCATCATTTCACACTCTCCACATTGGTGACCTAAGACGTACGATGTCCAGAGACAATTCCCCCGAACCAGACTCGTCAGGGACCGCTCGAGCAAGCGCGGTCTCGGTCAAGCTACCAGAGTTCTGGCAGGACAACCCAGACTCGTGGTTCCTCCTGGCCGAAGCCCAGTTCGCACTCAGGGGAATAACAGCAGATGACATAAAATTCTACCACGTCATCGCCAAGCTCGACAACCGCACAGCTCGATACGTGCGGAGCCTGGTGCAGCAACCGCCCGCTGGCGACAAATACAGCGGGCTGAAAGCTGCCCTCATCCAGTGTTTCACGCCCTCAGCCGAGGAGAGGGCTAGGAGGCTCCTAGCTCTACACAACTTGGGAGGACGCAGGCCTGTCGACCTGATGGAAGACATGCTGCAGCTAAGAGGCACAGACAACAATGATTTCCTCTTCACGCACATCTTTCTGAGAACCCTTCCATCGCACACGAGGGCGACCCTGGCAGGCACTCGTTTCATGACCCAGCGGGACTTCCGCGCGCTCGCCTGAGAAGCGCAGCGGATCCTCGACTCCTGCGAAGAGCAGGCAGCCACCGCAGCAGCGGCAGACCTCGGCGCAGCGGCCGGGAGCAGCGGTGGGCCAGAGGCGGCGGAATCGATCCCACCAACAATGGCAGCAGCGAGGTCCCGACGTAGCGGAGGAGACGACCTCTGCTTTTACCATCGGCGTTTCGCAGAGAGAGCACGCAAGTGTGTACCGCCGTGCCAGTTCAAGAGCTCGGGAAACGCTAGGACCGGGAGTCGTTAGCAGCATCGGCCCTCGGCGAGCGAAACAAGATGCTCTACCTCACGGATGCGCGCTCTGGGCGGCACTTCCTCCTGGACACGGGCGCCCAAGTGAGTTTCATCACCCCAACCTACGCTGACCGGCTGGCAGGTCCCCGTGGTGACGGGGCGACAGCGGCGAACGGCTCGAGCATTAAGACCTTCGGCGAAAGGACTCTGCTTCTGTCCTTGCACGGCCGCACTTATGAATGGCCTTTTATTATAGCGGCGGTGAGTTTCAACATGTTAGGTGCTGATTTTCTGTGCTCACATGGGTTGTTAGTTGATCTTGCCAATAGGCGCCTGGTTAATGCACTCTCTTTTTACTCCATTCCTTGTGCAGCTCGAATGTCCCCGCCACCAGCACAGACCAACGTCGCCACAGCAGGCGGTAAGTTTCACACACTCCTCACCCAGTTTCCAGCACTCACAGTTCCCACGTTTTCGGCAACAGCTGTGAAACACGGGGTCGAGCACTTTATCACCACCACTGGCCCCCCCGTCTTCGCGAAAGCTCGGCGCTTGGATGCAGCTAAACTGTCCATAGCGCGCGAGGAGTTCGCCAACCTGGAAAGGTTGGGCATCATCCACCGTTCAAACAGCCCATGGGCTTCCCCACTGCACATGGTCCCTAAGGCTGACGGCTCGTGGAGACCTTGCGGTGACTTCCGCAGGTTAAACAACGCTACAGCGCATGACCGCTATCCAATCCCGCATATTCAGGATTTTTCGGTCCATCTGGCGGGGGCGCGTGTTTTTTCTAAAATAGACTTGGTCCGCGGCTATCATCAAGTCCCAGTGCGTGCTGAGGACATTCCCAAAACAGCGGCGATAACCCCATTTGGACTTTTTGAGTTTTTACGCATGCCGTTTGGCCTCAAAGGTGCCACGCAAACCTTCCAACGCATGATGGATGCCGTGTTACGCAATCTCCCTTTTGTGTTCGTCTATCTGGATGACATTTTGGTCGCCAGCACATCCGAAGAGGAACACAAAAAACACCTCACAACAGTTTTTCAGAGATTGGGAGAGCACGGGTTAATAATCAATCCAGCTAAGTGCCAGTTCGGGGTGGCACAGATCGATTTTTTTGGGTACCGCGTCTCCCCAGAAGGGGCGGTTCCGCTACCGGACAAAGAGCGCGCAGTGGCCGATTTTCCCCGGCCACAAACCGTCAAAGCACTACAGGAGTTTTTAGGAATGGTGAATTTTTATAACCCTTTCCTCCCCCACGCAGCGCAGCACATGCAACCACTGTATGCCGCGCTTAAAAAGCAAAAACCCTCCAATGCAATCGAATGGTCCCCGGAGCGGGACCGCGCATTCGCGGAGGTAAAAAAAGCCCTTGCAGACGCTGCGTTGTTAGCTCATCCAGACCCAACGGCCCGCATAGCGCTCACCACTGATGCGTCGGATTTGGCCATAGGGGCGGTTGTGGAGCAGCACGTTGCCGGGGTTTGGCAGCCGCTGGCCTTTTTCAGCAGATCCTTGCGCGAGGCTGAGCGTAAATACAGCGCGTTTGACAGGGAGCTGTTAGCGCTCCACTTAGCCATTCGCCACTTCTAATTCTGGCTAGAAGGTCGGCGTTTCACCGCGTTTGTCGACCACAAACCGCTCACTTTTGCGATGGCCAAAATTTCGGAACCTTGGTCGGGCCGGCAGCAGAGGCAGCTGGCCGCAGTTTCGGAATTTACTACTGATATTCAACACGTAGAATCAGAATCAGAATCAGAATCAGAATCAGCTTTATTGCCAAGTATATTTACAAGTAAACACACAAGGAATTTGACTTGACATTGGGCGCGCACGTTAGGCGCATCCAATGACACGGCAGCCATAAAGGCGCCTGTCTGCAGTGGGGGTAAAGGGGGGAAGGGGGGGGGGGAAACACAATAGGCAGAGAGAAAAAACATAGTTATCAGAATCACGCTCGTATAAGCTCATATAAGCTCATGAGCCAAATTTTGATTACACAGAAAAAAACCCTCTATGCACATTAGCAGACAATAGATACAATCACACAGCAGAGGGAGGGAGAGCAGTGTGTGTATATTTGCATGTCATTGTGTAGTGTGAGTGTAACAGTTGTTAGTGAGCAGCAGAGGGCGCCTCCTGGCAGTGGATAGATGTTATAATCATGTGACTTATAAACAAGTCCAGAGATCAGAGTCTGTCTCTCTTTTCCTCTTCCTTGCAGAAGGCACATGGGCATTGTCCCTGAGAGACCAATCCGCTGACGACAACAACTGATTGTTGATGTATGGGTAGACATAAGCCACTTCTCCGGCGTTATCTTCATCGAGGAGGAATGTAAACAAGGGCACCAAAAAACAAGGTCAAATCTGCACAGTGCACTCAGAGAATAAAAAATTTCTCTCTCTTCGATTCTGTGCTTCAATTTCATACAGGCTTGAATCATACTTTAGATCATTCTCTGGAGAGCACTCAGCGATCTACAGATGTTATCCACCTACCGAAACATAGGTAAAACATGTCCAGAGAGTTCGTTCTCTCTTCAATGCATGCCAGATAGTAAATTCCATGTTAATCCTGCCGCTGACAGTCAGTGCTCCCCCCAGCTGGACGAATTGTTGAATTTGTTAAGGGAGCTACGCCGGGGTCCGCATTTGATTAGCTCACCCAGATAATTTCGATACACTAGGAAAACTCCAGGGGCCAAACAGAAGATCCTGTGATCAGTTCAATCTCAGTCAAATCACACAGACACATGAATTCCAATGCCATGAGTCTCCCTTGGGTTCCCCCTGACCCGATCTTCTTCTTTTAAAGGTGACAATCGCATATAGGCCGCTTTCCAGAGCCATAATTTCCATTTGGATTAAGATTCAGCCAGGAGAAGAGTGACATTGCAAGCTGGGATCAGAAGGGAGAGGATTAGGAGGGAGAGGGAAGAAAAGCGTCTGCTCTCTCTCAGAAGCGGAAGTGAAGGGTAAGCGGAAGTGAGTTTACCCACGTAGCGGGTAAACTCAATGTAGTGGCAGACTGCCTCTCTCGCGCGGTAACAGCACCAGTCCGCACAGAGGCAGATTATTCTGCCGCAGAGCAAAATAGCAGCACGGAAGCACACGCGGCCCCAGTTCACGTGGGGATAGATTATGCGGCCATGGCAGCGGATCAGGGTAGAGATACGGACGTGTGCGCGCTCCAGTCTGGACATACAGGGTTAAGGCTGGAGAGCAGGAGCTTGCAAAATGGTATGCCCCCCTTAATCTGCAATGTCTCTACCGGGCGACCGCGTCCGGTGGTGCCGGCCGCTTGGCGCCGCCGCGCTTTTGACTCGGTTCACTCCCTGGCACACCCGGGGGTGCGCGCGTCTGTGAAAATGGTAGCAGAGAAGTTTGTTTAGCAGAGCCTGTGCAAGCACGTGAAAGAGTGGGCAAGAGCCTGTATGGCTTGCCAGCGGGCCAAAATTCACAAGCACACAAAAGCCCCCTTAGAGCCATTTCACATCCCGGCCAAGAGATTTGATCATGTACATGTCGACCTCGTGGGCCACCTACCGTCGTCGCAGGGGTTCAAACATCTTTTGACAATGGTGGACCGAACCACGCGTTGGCCGGAAGTGGTCCCACTGGCATCAACCACGGCTGCAGAAGTGGCCCGCGCATTTTTGACGGCTTGGATAGCGCGTTTCAGGGTTCCGTCGGATATTACGTCCGACAGGGGACCTCAATTTGTGTCTGAGCTTTGGTCAGCAATGGCCCACAGCTTAGGTGCAACAATTCACCGCACTACCGCTTACCACCCCCAGGCTAATGGTTTATGCGAGCGTTTTCATAGATCATTGAAGGCAGCCCTCAGAGCGTCGCTTACGGATGCAAATTGGGTAAACAGACTACCATGGGTTTTATTGGGGTTGCGTTCTGCACCTAAAGAGGACTTAAAGGCCTCCCCAGCGGAGTTGGTTTTTGCGCAGCCTCTCCGGCTGCCAGGCAAGTTTCTGCCAGATCATCCGGCGAAAGGGCGTCCCCCGGCTCAGTGGTCATTGATCGGCACGAGAGCGGACAAGCTTCCGGGCCCCATTCATCACACTTTTCCACGTGTTTTTGTTCCCAAATCTTTAAAAAATGCCGAATTTGTTTTTGTCAGGCACGAGGCTCTGCACCCAGCCCTGCGCCCACCTTACGATGGCCCATATAGGGTGCTGGAAACAGGTGATAAGCATTTTGTGCTAGATTTGGGGGACAGGAGGGAAACAATTAGTATAGACAGACTAAAGCCTGCTTTTGTGATGAACGACGAGTCTGTACGGGTGGCGAGGGCTCCTCGACGTGGCAGACCCCCCAGGAAGCATGTCCTGGAACCCCCGCAGGGATTAACTAACGGTTCTCATCCTCAGTTAGCAGATTCACTGCAAGATGGCGCCACAGGGGCTGCGAAGCCCGCTTACAGCAAGTTTGGAAGACGTTTGAAGCCCAGACGGCATATGGACTAATGTGTGTTTTTTTCATGTTGTGTGGACTATGCTGTATTGTTTCATTCTTCGACGTTTGGAGGGGGGGGTTATGTGGCGCACATATTTTGACTGCATATGCAGCACAGTGAGTGAGATGCTTAAGACTGCATGTGTATTTTGTGACCTCACGTCTTTGAAGGAACAATACGTCTGGACCTCCTGGGGATAACAGCAGGAGGTGGAGGTGCCTTTGGTGAGGACTCTGAGAGGACTTCCTGACCTCCTGGGGTCAGATGGAGGACGAAGGGACTTGGGGGGAGAATTATTGTCGTTGGGGGGTTTGATGACAATGTGATTCTGTTCTTTGATGTCCCAGGTATAAAAGTGGGGGTTTGGGGTAGTTCGATCTCTTTTTTTGTCTGTTGAGAGAATGCTGGAGATGTGAGATCGTCAATAAACCTGAACTGAGAAATAAATTCAGCCTCATCATTTCACACTCTCCACAAAGGATAAAGAGAAATCAAGACGTCTGCAGACTTAGTCAGAGCAATTTTCACTTTACTGCTGAGCTTTCGGTTCTGTCAAAGCTTCATTAGAGCATCCAGACTGTAGCCATGAACAGGGTTAAATGGGAGAGCATTGCCATATTAGTCATTAGCAGGATGCAGTCCACCTGTGTCCACACCCCTGTGGCAGTGCAAGGTCTGCTGGGAAATGTAGTCCCAGCTATCAGAATTAAAGAAAGGAGGCATATCAGACCTCAGACTTTTCTCAGAAAAAATGTCAGAGGTGAACAGAAAGACAAACAAATCATAAAGTACAATAACATTACCAATCTCAATAAATAGGACAAGATCCCATTTTTAAAAATCTCCAAAGAAACCAGAGCTATACAGGTATGGCAATTTTCCGCCGATTCGCGGATTTCCGCCAATTTATTTTCAAATTGACCATTTCTGTGAATCGTCTAAATCCTTTGAGAAAATTTTTTGGGGGGTAAGGTACCTTATTGTTACCGATTTTAGTGAAAATCAACACGATTACATAAGCACTCGGCGCTTCCCCGGGTCAAGTCTCCCGCGATAACCCGGATGTTTTGCACTCAGCTACTGCTGTATTGTAAACAGCCCTGCGATTGGATAGTTGCAAATGATTGGACCAATCAAATGGCTCATTGTATGCGTTGTCAAAAATTCATGGCGGCGTGTTCATCAGGGATGTGAGTTTTCCGCTAATTCGCAGAATTCCGCTTTTTTTTTATCTTCCAGGAAGATAAACTACGTTAAGTACGTTAGCGGCTTGTGGTCCACGAACGCAGTGAAGGTGCACCCTTTCAGGCAGAACTGGAAGTGGCGTATGGCCAGGTGGAGAGCCATTAACTCTCTGTCGAACACGCTGTAGTTACGCTCACTGTCGTGCAAAGACCTGCTAAAAAAGGTGAGCGGCTGCCAAGAACCGACAACGCATTGCTCCACGACGGCCCCTATGGCCATGTCCGAGGCGTCGGTAGTGAGCGCTATCCGAGCCGCCGGGTCTGGGAGCGCCAGTAGTGCAGCGTTTGCCAGAGCTGTTTTAACCTCAGAGAACGCCTGCTTCCACTCAGGAGTCCAGTCGACTCTGTCCGCCGGTTTCCGTTTCTTGAGAGCGGCGTACAATGGCTGTATGAGCTGGGCTGCGCGAGGGAGGAAATGGTTATAAAAGTTAACCATCCCCAAAAACTCCTGCAGCGCCCTGACATTGATGTTGAGGAGAAAAAAATAGCAAAACAATTTAGTTACATTACTTTTATGATTCCAAACAGTTTGAAATTGACAGTGCACAGTGGACATTGACTCATAACTTTTGAATATTTCTAAGACTTAGCTACATTACCGTTCAAAAGTTTGGGGTCACCTCAGACAATTTTGTGTTTTCCATGAAAAGTCACACTTTTATTTACCACCATGAGTTGTAAAATGAATAGAAAATATAGTCAAGACATTGACAAGGTTAGAAATAATGATTTGTATTTGAAATAATAATTTTTTCCTTCAAACTTTGCTTTCGTCAAAGAATCGACCATTTGCAGCAATTACAGCATTGCAGACCTAACACGATTGCATAAGAGTTTTCTAATCATCCATTAGCCTTCTGACGCAATGAGCAAACACATTGTACCATTAGAACACTGGAGTGATAGTTGCTGGAAATGGACCTCTATACACCTAGATTTTAGATTTAGATTTAGTATACTTTATTGATCCCCAGAGGGGAAATTGAGGGCATCCACCACCTGGATGGATGAAGCAGCCACGATACGGCGCTATCCCTTAACCATTCACACACACACACTCACACCTAGGGCCACTTTAGAGTCTCCAGTTAACCTAACCTGCATGTTTTTGGCATGTGGGAGAAAACCGGAGAAATCCCGGAGTAAACCCACGCAAAACATGCAAACTCCACACAGATCACTGTTGGTCGGGGGCTGGGATCGAACCCACGATCCCCACAATCCCCCGGCCAAGGGTAAACTGCTGCCGCAGTGCTAACCACTGCGCCACCGTGCAGCCCAATCACCTATGTAGATATTGCACCAAAAACGAGACATTTGCAGCTAGAATAGTCATTTACCACATTACCAATGTATATTAGATATTAGAGTGTATTTCTGATTAGTTTAAAGTTTTCTTCATTGAAAAAAAGTGCTTTTCTTTCAAAAATAAGGAAATTTCTATGTGACCCCAAACTTTTGAACGGTAGTGTACATCAGTGATTGTGCAAAATGAACTGCTCAAGACTCAATGGAGATTGAAATTGGTGATCTGAAATGAATGCTGAAATTATAAAAAGCAATGGTATGAATGAATTTTATTTCTATTATGGAATAGATAAAATTAATTGATTTTGATTTGATCAAGTGTTAAAGCATATGATGGATAATGCTTGTTGGAATATTTTAGGAATGCTATCTTCTTGGAACATAAGTCAATATTATACAGTAATAAGTGGCATTCAGCTGTTTGTTTTATGTCATTTAAGCACAGCTCTGGTACTTAAAAATCATAAAAACCCAGGAGCTTCGGGGGGCTTCGCCCCCCTTGTCCCCCCACCGGGGCTCTGCCGGGTCTCCCAGACCCCCTGCTAAATTTTCAGATAATTTCCCCAACCCCAAATCACATCCCTGGTTCGTCTTGGAATTCTGAACTTTCGGTATCATTTTCAGCGGAATTATGAGATTTTTATCGAAGGATCAGGAGTCATCAGTGCTAGAAATAGACAAAAGTGTCAAAAATAAGTTCCGATGGAACTGGCTTGAGAGAAAGGTGAAAATTGGCTCAAAGTTCGATGAGGTAACAGAAACACTCAGACAATTTCAGAAGAAACCAGAAAAGGAGATGAAGTTCAAAGTTCAGAGACTGACACAGCTTGCTGCCAAAAGGAAGAAAGTTTCACATTAGAAGTGACTTGGTGACCAGTGTAAATAGTGTAATAAACTCTTATAGAACTGTTAAATATGTTGGACTAAAGACAGTGAGACAACATTGAAGAAAAAGTAAGTTAACTTTTCATTAAATTTAATGATTTATCTAAGTCTAGTATTTCTTTTTTTTATCATTTTTTTCAGTCTAAATTACTTCTGTTTTACTGAAAACCTCTCAGCTTCGGGGGGCTGCACCCCCCCCCCCCATAAGTCAATCGACCAAATTAGATTTCAGCTGAAATCAGAATCTCCTGTTGCCATCCCTGGCTATAAAACCATCAGGCTAAGGCCATCATGAACCATAGATCTCAAGTTTGACAATACAAGAACTAAAAAGAAGGACTGGAACACATCCTGATTCACAGCATAACCCTCAGATCAAAATCTTCATTGAGACCTTTAGGCTGAAGGGCGTCTAGAGTGTTGATCCAAAAAAGTTCTCTCTGACATATCTTGGTTTCCAGATCCCCCCTCTTGGCAGAACATGTTCAACTCCCTGAAAACGGAGGGAGGAGACTGGCTGTGACCTGAACTCTGCTTTATTTGGCATTAGACTGAACTATATACACATAGTGATGTCATGCTCGACTCCGCCCACTCCACACTGATTCCAGCAATGTAACACGGAAGTGTTGTGAGCAGAGTGTTGAGCACTGTGTCAACATGGCCACAGTCACGTGACCGTAGCGAACGAGGCCTCGTTGTCACGTCACATGATATGAGACCTGGTGAGAAATCTGAGACGTCTGGGCGTTGCAGACGTCATTAGCAGTGTTGGGCAAGTTACTAAAAAATAGTAACTAGTTACAGTTACTAGTTACTTCTATTCAAAAGTAACTAAGTTACTTTTGAGTTACTGCATGATTAAAGTAACTACTTACTTGAAAAAGTAACTTTTACATTACTTTTAAATGCCTACTTTTTTTTGTAACTTTGATTTTTATTCATTTTTCATCATACATATTACATTCAGATCACAGTCTCTATATTTAAAAAAAGGAGCTAGAGGAAGGAAAAAAAAAAGAAAAGGGGGGGACAAATGTTGGAGCATCGAGTTTTTAGTTTCCATCTCTTAATTCTTCTGGTTTTTCCAGTGTCCTTGGTTATTCTTTCAATTTCTGTCTCATTGTTGCACTTTGTAGTGTGTCCATTTTCACCATTTTTTTTCATATTGTCCTTCTTGCATTCTTTGTCGATATGTTAGTTTTTCTATTAAACGTATATCCTCAACAATGTCAGTCCATTGCTCTTGGTCAGGAAGAACTTCTGATCGCCATTTTCTTGTGATTGTTTTTTTTACATGCAATCAGCAAGATTTTAACTAGATATCTGTCCTCAGCCTGTATTACATTGTCTCTTTTAAGATCACATAAATACATCAGGTTACAGTTCATTGGTATATTATATCCTAATATCCTCTGTATTGTCACATGTATAGATTTCCAGAATGATGAGATTTTGCAGCATTTCCAAAACATATGTGAGTGGTCTGCATTTTGAGCCCCACAGCCCCTCCAGCATATAGATTGGGTATTTGTATATTTTCCTTGAATCTGTGGTGTAATGAAAAAGCAAATCAGGTTTTTCCATCCAAATTCCCTCCATGTCCTTGAACTTGTTGATGTGTGTTGTGTTTTCCATATTTCCTGCCAGCTTTCTTCTGTTATGTTTAAATTGAGCTCTTTCTCCCATTTCTCCTTTATATAGTTACTTGAATGTTTGTTTGCCGTAAGTTTCTGATATATCTTTGAAATAATTCTTATTTTATTTCCTGCATACGAGCTTAAAATGAATTGTATAATCTCGCTCACATCTGTGTGGAGGTTATGCCTAATCTTCCTCATATAATAATCTCTCATCTGCAGATATCTAAAGAATTCAGATTTTTCTAGTTTAAATTTTCTTATCATGTTTACAAAACTCCCGAAATCTTTTTTTCCGATATTACCCCATGCTGTGATTCCCTTGTTCACCAGGTTTTTGTATCCCCTATCTTGCTTTGCCGGTTCAAACTGACTGTCAAATGCTACCCATTTCAATAGTTTTATGTCCTCCTTTATATTATACTTTTGTACTATTTTATACCACAGTTCCAAAGTAAATTTAGTGATTGGGTCTATTTGTTTGATTTGCTTGTATGCATCCTTATCTCCTATTGTGCTTTGTACTGGGAGTCCCTCAATTTCCTTTTCCATTTCTTTCCATTTTGCCTCGTATCCTCCGTCGCACCAACATATGATATATCTTATTTGTGCTGAGTAGTAATATTCCTTTAGACTCGGTAGTGTTACAATGGGATGAGACACCGTTTCATCCGGCGCTCAGACCATATTCCTCCTCAACCCGGCTCTCTTTCTGACAGCGTCTCAGCGGGCTCCCAGCTGTCAGTGTTACGGGACGGCTGGAGCCCAATTAACCCTCATCAGCTGAGGCGCTGCTAATGGGTTTAAAAAGGAGCAGCTCCGATCATTCAGGGCTGTGACTTAGCACACTGAAGGTTGGAACCCCTACGTCCGGCGCCAGTCCTCTACTTGTCCTGCATTACTTGTGAGTGTACATTGTATGAGTATTTGTGCCTTTTGGCCCACGAGGCCGTGTTCCTTACCCCCTGTTCCCCATTATTAATAAAACATCGCAACTCACTGGCTCGCCCTCGACATCTCTTTGTGTGGCTCGCGAGGGCCACACGTAACAATAAGTCGCAGCCAGACGAGTTGCCGGCGGCCGTGAGTTTGCTACTTTGGATTGTTGCCCTTACCTGTCAAGGTACCGTCGCAGAAGCATGCCGTCACGGAGGTTCCGCGCTCAGGGGTCGAGTGATGTCCTCGCTGACTCCCTTGAGTGCGTGGATGAGATTCTCAACACCGCTTCCCTCCTTGACTTCAGTTGCGACGTGCACCGGTACTTAGACCAGGCTGAGGAGGTACTGGATCATCTTCCCCGCGTCGCCTGTCATCCTGAAGTGAGCGTGAGGAGATGGGACATAGCCGCACAGCGGGAAATACTCCGTGGGTTGGAGGGAAATCCTGGCAGGAAGCCAAAGAGGAGGAGACGTCACCCTTCGCTTCGGGATCCCGTTCCTGTCTCCGCTCCGGCCCGGGAGTTCGCGCCATCCAGAGGGTCTTCCCCAACCAGCGCGACGTCACTCGGGATTCCCTGGAGGATCCGCAGCTGAGAGCTATTAAGGCCCGGGACCGAGTGGCTGCTCCTCGCTCCGCTGTGCACCCGTCCTCAGTCACTAAGCATGAACCCCGTCCGGATCCAGTTCTAGGCTGCCGTAAGGTCTCTTCTTCCCACGCAGCGGCCACTCCTGCACCTCGTCTGAGAGGAGATTCCGCAGCCTCGTCTCCTGAGCCGCTCCCCTCCGCTGTTACGCCAGCACTTCAGGGCCGGCTCATCTCGGCTGTCACCCCCTCCTCCTCGACGCGCTCCCCGACTGCTGTGTGCGCCCGGAATCCCAACCTGGGGAGCCCTGTCCTGGAATTAACATGAGCAGCTCCCCGACGTCTTCTCAGGGGGTCCTCCGTTATCGCCCGGCGGAGAAAGGGAGGAGCAACGTCCACTGCAGCAGGCACCATCCAGCCTCCAGGAGACAGGCAAGTCCCAGTTTGTTCACATCTACCTAGTGATTTGCTCTGTCAAACTCCTGGAGGTGAAGTTCGGGGTTCGCAGCTCCCCGAACTCCCACCACCTGCTGTAGCTTTAGTCATTAATCCTGCACCCTCTGTTTCTCCCTCCTCTGAGCGGTCCCCGGCGCCAGGCAAACGTCGTGGGATGAGGAGGGGGCCTGCGGCTCTGGACAGCCTGGTTCCGGTTCCGCAGCTACACCGTGAACGGAGGAGGAGGGCGGATTGCTACGTGGAGTTAACGCCAACGACTCAAGCGTCCCTGGGTCTCCACGGAGGAGCGGTCTGGTCCAGCGGGACGAGTTTCTCCTGCCACCACGCAGTGTGGGCTGTCGGCGTGGGCATCGGTGCCGGAGGAATCACATGCTGCGCTGTCCATCATGCCAGCTGCGGAGCCCGACTCAGCTGACGACGACCTCCTGATGCTGGATCCCGGATCTTCGCAGTCCTGGACGGCGTCAGAACCCGAGATCAGGCAAGTGCTCTACCTTATCTTTCTTCTCCTTATCTTAGAGCACTTTAGCCTGTCTCTAGGGGAGATGAGCCGGGTGCAGCCGTCCGCTGTGTCCGAGCTTATCTCACCGGGTTCTGGTGCTGCCGGTGATCCTGATCCCGGTTCTGTTTTCTCTCCTGAGCCTTCTCCCAAGGTCGCCGGCGAGGAGCTGCCATCACTCGTGGTGCTGGAGGGTCCAGGTTCGACGTCGGAGGTCAGTTCTGGTGCGGCGCCGGCCCAATCGGGGTCCGACGCGGGTTTGCCCGAGACCCAATCGGGGTCCGACGCGGGTTCGCCCGAGACCCAATCGGGGTCCGACATGGGTTCGACAGAGACCCAATCGGGGTTCGATGTGGGTCCTGCACCAGCGGCGTCCAGGTCCGGTGAGGGAGCGGCAGATTCCCTGCCATCGGACGTTGGACCGCCTCGTCATCGGCTTTTCCCCAAGCCCCTTCTACTAGGGTCCGTTGGGACCTCTCTCCCCCCCCCCCCCCACGGGCCTGGTGGTTGAGCGATGTGGGTCGGCCGCCGGAGGATTTGCCATGCCCTTTTGGCTCGCCGGTGCGGCCGCCCGACCCGCTAGACCAGGGGTGTCCAACCATGTGCCATGGAGAGCCAAGACCCTGCAGGTTTTCTCTTCTACCCAGTCTCTTCAGCAGGTGTTTTCACTTATCAGCAATCAGTGGGAAGAAGTTCACAGAAATCTGCTGTTGAAGACACTGGTTGGAGGTAAAACCTGCAGGGTCTTGGCTCTCCATGGCACATGGTTGGACACCCCTGCGCTAGACTTTCTGTTCGGCGATCTGGTTCGGCCTCCCGAGGAACTGTGTTTTCTGGCCTGGAGTTCGGGTAGGCCGCCAGAACTTTTCCCTTCACCCCTGTTAGCAGTATGGACGCTGGGTGTGGGGAGACTTCCCAAACTGAATGTCTTGTGCTGTGCTTGTATTTGGGTGGGTACAGCTAAGTTGTTATTTTTGTTCCGCATTTAGCGTGATTTTTTTTTTTTTTTTTTTTTGTGGGTTTCCCCTCCTGTGTGAGGGATGGCCGTATGGTTAATTTTTGCCCTTGGGAGTTCTCCTTTTATTTTGGGGGCCCGGGGTTGATTTTTGTTGGTTGACGTGTACATGGTTATGGGGGTATTGTGGTTTTTTGTTTCTTCCCTGTGTGTTGGGCTATTATCTCCGCAATTATTCTCTGCCTGTGTGGGTTCTTCTCTCATGTGGTACCTTATGGAGTGTTGTGTTTGGGTTTTCCCCTTTTACTCTGTATTGGTTTGTTATCGATTTGCCTTTTTCCCTTTCTCTGTTTTTTTTTTTCCCTTGCTGTATTTTTTTTTTTTTTTGGAGTATTGTGTTTAGGTTTCCCCTTGTACTCTACGTATATTGGGTTATTGCCTGTTTTCTTTCCCTTCTCTGGGTTTTTTTTTCTTGTTGTATTTTGTGGAGTATATTGTTTGGTTTTGTTTTTCCTTGTACTTGATATTGGTTTGTCTGTTCTTTTTCCTTTCTCTGGGTTTTTCTCGTATGTTACGGAGTATTGTGTTTGGGTTTTCCTGGTACTCTGTATTGATTTATTGTCAATTTTTTTTTTTCTTTCTTTCTCTGATTCTCTCCCTCCAGTCCTGCCCCCCATCCGCCCACCCTAGGTGGGGTGGGGGGGGTCTCGGATGTTACGGGTTGTTCGGAGCCTGACCGTGAGGGGGAGGCTCTGTCACAATAGGATGAGACGCTGTTTCATCCGGCGCTCAGACCATATTCCTCCTCAACCCGGCTCTCTTTTTGACAGCGTCTCAGCGGGCTCCCAGCTGTCAGTGTTACGGGACGGCTGGAGCCCAATTAACCCTCATCAGCTGAGGCGCTGCTAATGGGTTTAAAAAGGAGCAGCTCCGATCATTCAGGGCTGCGACTTAGCACACTGAAGGCTGGAACCCCTACGTCCGGCGCCAGTCCTCTACTCGTCCTGCATTACTTGTGAGTGTACATTGTATGAGTATTTGTGCCTTTTGGCCCACGAGGCCATGTTCCTTATCCCCTGTTCCTTATTATTAATAAAACATCGCAACTGACTGGCTCGCCCTCGGCTCTCTTTGTGTGGCTCGCGAGGGCCACACGTAACAGGTAGACCCATGCCTCCTTTCTCTTTTGGTACCTGGAGAGTTTTATATTTCACTCTTGACATTTTACCTCCCCTAACAAATCTCGATATCATCCTGTCCCACTTTGAGAACTGGGCACCAGGAATCTCTGTTGGTAGAGCCTGGAAGAGGTAAAGCAGTCTAGGTTGTATGCTGATTTTGATTGTCTTAATTTTTGAATTCAGATCCATATTTAAGATTGACCATCTATCAATATCTTTTTTTTATTTCTTGTTCTAACCTATCATAGTTTTCTTTATAGATTTTGCTTAAATCTTTAGGTATGTTCACTCCAAGGTATTTTATTTCTTTTTGTTTCCAGTTTAGTTTGATCTTATCAGTTATCTGGTTTAAAGGGTTATAGTGGAATGTCAGTATTTGTGTTTTTGTTATGTTTATCTTGTATCCTGATAATTTTCCAAAATTTTCTATCAAGTCCATCATTTCCATTATTGATTCATCTGGTTGTTCAAGGTAAACTATAATATCGTCTGCAAACAGCCCAATCTTGTGTTCCGCTCCCTTTATTGTTACACTTTTTAATTTCTTATTTTGTCACATCGCTTGAGCCAGTGGCTCTATGAACAGAGCAAACAAGGTGGGCGATAGGCAGCATCCCTGCCTGTTTGATCTTTGTATATTTACTTTGTCTGTTAAGCTACCGTTTATCTTGATTCTTGCCACAGGTTTTTGATAGAGTGTCTTTATGCATTGCACTGACTTTTCGTTAAATCCAAAGCGTTCCAGCACATTATATAGGAACTTCCAATTAACCCTATCAAATGCTTTTTCTGCGTCTAAACTCATTATTACTGCGCTTTCCTTTTCTTTATGTATTTGATTAATTATGTGTAATGTTCTCCTGATATTATCATGTGTTTGGCGTCCCTCTATGAAACTAGTTTGATCATCCTCTATCAACTCCGTCAAGAATGTCTTTATTCGTTTACAGATAATTGTTGTATATATTTTATAATCCACATTTAATAAAGAGATTGGCCTATAGTTTCCGCATTGTTCTCTATCTTTCCCTGGCTTTAAAATAACTGAAATAATGGCTTCGTTCCATGATGGAGGTATTTTGTTGTTGTTTAATGTCCAATTAAATGACTTTAGGAGCTGTGGCATGAGTTCTTCTATAAACAGTTTATAAAACTCAGATGGGTATCCATCACTACCTGGTGATTCACCGTTTTTAAGTGACTTAATCACATCTTTAATCTCTTGTGTTGTTATTTTTGCTGTTAGCTTTTCATTTTGTTGGTTTCCTATTGATGGCAAGTCCAATGTGCATAGAAATTTTTTAATATCCTTAACATTTGTCTCTTCAGGCTGTGAATATAGTTCTTGATAAAATTTATGGAATATTTCTTCGATGTTTTCTGGGGTAACTGTGGTTTTATTTGTGATGGGGTCCTTAATCTTATATACATTATTCACTGTTTGTTGTTTTCTTAACCGTTTTGCCAGCAGTTTTGTGGCCTTTGGCTCCGTTTCATAATATTTTTGTTTTAAATATCTATTTTTCCTTTTGATTTCATCTATTTGTATTTCTTTTATCCTTATTTTTTCTTCCTTAATTTCTTGATATATTTTTGGGTCATTTGTGCTTTGATGTTTACGTTCTAATTCCCTCAGTCTCTCACATCTTTGTTCATATGATTCCAGTTTAGACTTATTTGCTTTTCCTGATTCAACAATTAATTTACCTCTTAACACGGCTTTTAGTGCATCCCATAGTATTGTTGGGTCCACTTCTCCATTATCATTCTCCTCGATATACTCATTTGTTTACCTTTATTCTTTCTTTCATTTTCTCATCATTTAATAGTCCTACATTAAGTTTCCATGTTGTCATTTTCTATTGTTTAAATGTATTTCCATGTATATAGGATTATGATCTGATATTTCTGCCCCTCCAATCCGACAATTTCTCACCCTGTGTCTGTCACCTTCATTCATAAGGAAGTAATCTATTCTAGAGTGTACTTTATGGACTGCTGAATAATGTGTAGAGTCTTTTTCGAGTGGGTGCAGGTCCCTCCATATGTCTACCATACCCATTTCTGCCAGTGAGGTTCTTATGAATTTTGTTACATGTTTTTTTGTCTTCTTAACACTTGTTGTGTCAACTTCATGATCCATGACGGCATTTAAGTCTCCTCCACAAATTAGGACTCCTTCACTGTGTGTTGCTATGAGATCAAAAAGATGTTGAAAAAAACCCTTGTCACTTTCTGGTGGGGCATAGATGTTCACTAATGTGATCTGCATACCATCTATTCTTCCCTTTATTATTACATATCTGCCTTCTTTATCTTGGATTTCTTGTTCACATTCAAATTGTATTTTATTTGAAATTAGTATCATAACCCCCCTTTTAGTTCCTCCCTTAAATGAACTGGAGTAGGAGTTCTTATAGCCAAATCTCTTTAGTTTCTCATGTTCTGTCCTGTTCAAATGTGTCTCTTGCATAAATATAATTTCGGCCTTTTCCTTCTTGAATTTTCTTATTATTCTTTCCCTTTTAACAGGTGAGTTCAGACCATTCACGTTTAATGTCATTATCTTAAGATTTTTAACCATATTCATGTTTTTCCATTTTTACCTCCGCCAGGCCGAAGGCCAGGAAGTTATGTTTTTGCTAACGTTTGTCTGTTTGTCTGTCTGTCTGTCTGTCTGTCTGTCTGTTGGTTAGCAAGATAACTCAAAAAGGTTTGGACGGATTTCGATGAAACTTTCAGGCGTTGTTGTAAATGGTACAAGGAAGAACTGATTAAATTTTGGGGATGATCCGGATCACCGTCTGGATACAGGAATTTTTTTAAGGATTCTTTAACATTGTGAGATACGGCCATTTTCAACATGTGTGCAGGGGCAATAGAGGGCACTGGTCGTCGTGTCTGACGAACACAAACTCCGCGTTCTTCAAAGTTTTAGGCACAAAAGCACGCGGAAAACAGTGGTGGGCAGGGCCCGCCAGCATGCCTGTGTTTGCGCTACGCTGCAAAAACTGAGACGGGCAGCTGTCCGGCACGGGATTATTTGGCAGAAATTCCCCGGGCAGCCATAGGGGCTGCGCAAAAACCAGCTCTCTGCCGGGGAAGCTTCCAAATCCTCTTTTTTTTCGCGGAGCGCAAACCCAATAAAACCCACGGCAACCTGTCTACCCAATTTGCATCCATCAGTGAAGCCCTCAGTGCTGCTTTCAGTGATCTATGAAAACGCTCGCAGCCTGGGACTTTGCACATGAAGGAGATGGACACAACACCAACACTTCAGTTTATTACCTCCACCAAGGAGGTAATGCTTTTACTACTGAACCACTAATCCTATTATTGTGAATCCAATTGCTAGTCATATGTTTTCATGGTCAAGGAATCTGAAAACGTACACACAAACACTGTATGGGGGGGGAACTGTGGCGCTTGGCGGAGGTCTGCGCTCTCCGAGTGCTTTTCTAGTTTTAACTTGTGCTCCTAACCCCTTTAACAACAAAACTAACACATATTTGTACAAAAACACATTAACGAATCTCGACCTCTGTACTTTGGGCCTTTCTTCTGCCCACTGGTCCCTGTTGGGGGGTGGAAGGTATGTCTTCACCGAGTGAGGAGCCCTCCCTAGACCTGTAGTTACTATCCAAGTAATAGTCATTAGTCTAGAAATGTCCAACAAAAATCACTTAAACCTCTCCTAGCCGTTTGTTTCTTTTTTACCTTGTCTTCTTGGCCTTCATTTCTTCTGTGTCCTTCTTAATCTTTGTTATAATCTAGGCTTTCCGTTGAAAGCCTTGCAGTTTTTCTTGGGCCCGGTGTGCCACGTCCGTCTCCCGCCTTCTGCCGCTCACTCGCCTCCACTCCGGCTGTCGCGATGCGTTCCGTGCTGCCGCTGCTCCAGCCGCTTCCTCCGGTACGCTCACCACAAAGCCTCACTCCGTCATGTCCCGCGATGGCTCTCTGGCTGTGTTGTAGGTTTTCACGCCGTCCTCCCAATGAATTCTCATCTTCGTTAGCGGCGTTTGGAATCTAATTTTTTTCTCTTTCAGCGTTTTTTTTAATGTTGGCATATTTCTTTCGCTGCTGCACAATTTCTGTCGGGTAGTCATGGTCAAAGAATATCTGTTTGTTGCCGACTCGTATCTTTTTTTTCCACGCTTGTGTCAGGATTCTTTCCTTTACATCGTATTTTAGAAAGTTTACCACAACTGACCTGGGTGTAGAGTTTGGATTCGGGTTCTGTGCCAAGGCTCTGTGCGCTCGTTGGATCTGCAGGTCCATTTCATCGGGCAGCTCAAGCTCTTTTTTTAAGAATTGATCCATGAATTTCGTCATCGAGTTGCCTTCAATGCCCTCCGGAATCCCGAAGATGCGTATATTGCTCCGTCTGGACCTGCTCTCCAGGTCGGTTATTTTTTCCTGCATCCTCTGTGTTTGTGCCGTCAGGGTCTGCAGCCACTCGCTTGCCTCGGTCCTCCAGTCTTCCAACTCTGATATTCAAGCCTGTGCTTCTGCCAAACACGCCCGTTGAGTGCGGAGTTCCTCCATGGTTTCAGCTAGCTTGCGTTCCATTTCTTTTCGGAGGCCCATAATTTCCTCCTTCATCTCTTTTTTCAGATCTTAATTAAGAGCCGTTAAATCCAGTTGGAGTTGTCGCTTGAAGTCTTTTATGTCTTTACTTATATTGGCGAAGCCAGTGTTCATAATATCGAGTTTGGTGTCCTCCATTTTCTCTGCTGTAGTCACCTCGTTTTTTTGGGCCTCGTGTTCAGAGATTTCTCCTGCATTGTTGAAGAGGGATTCTTTAGTGTTACCCTGCTTTTGTCCGTGTGCCCGGCTTCTTTGTGTTTTCATCCCTTGGTTTATTGTTCCATTTGTGTCGAGTTGGCCATTTATCAAAGATTTTAAATACAACTAGGGAGAGCTCTCTGTTTAAGCGTTATGTTTCTCCGCCATCTTCCTGGAAGCCTTAAATGCCTACTTTAACTAGAAAAGCAGAGGAGTTAAAGAGAGCGCAGACCTCCGCCAAGCACCACAGTTCCCCCCCATACAGTGTTTGTGTGTACGTTTTCAGATTCCTTGACCATGAAAACATATGACTAGCAATTGGATTCACAATGATAGGATTAGTGGTTCAGTAGTAAAAGCATTACCTCCTTGGCGGAGGTAATAAACTGAAGTGTTGGTGTTGTGTCCATCTCCTTCATGTGCAAAGTCCCAGGCTGCGAGCGTTTTCATAGATCACTGAAAGCAGCACTGAGGGCTTCACTGATGGATGCAAATTGGGTAGACAGGTTGCTGTGGGTTTTATTGGGTTTGCGCTCCGCGAAAAAAAAGAGGATTTGGAAGCTTCCCCGGCAGAGAGCTGGTTTTTGCGCAGCCCCTATGGCTGCCCGGGGAATTTCTGCCAAATAATCCCGTGCCGGACAGCTGCCCGTCTCAGTTTTTGCAGCGTAGCGCAAACACAGGCACGCTGGCGGGCCCTGCCCATCACTGTTTTCCGTGTGCTTTTGTGCCTAAAACTTTGAAGAACGTGGAGTTTGTGTTCGTCAGACACGACGACCAGCGCCCTCTATTGCCCCTGCACACATGTTGAAAATGGTCGTATCTCACAATGTTAAAGAATCCTTAAAAAAATTCCTGTATCCAGACGGTGATCCGGATCATCCCCAAAATTTAATCAGTTCTTCCTTGTACCATTTACAACAACGCCTGAAAGTTTCATCGAAATCCGTCCAAAACTTTTTGAGTTATCTTGCTAACCAACAGACAGACAAACAGACGAACGCTGGCAAAAACATAACCTCCTCCTGGCCTTCGGCCTGGCGGAGGTAATCATCTTGCACAGCAGGATCAAGGGTCCCTTGTTCTCAGAGAAAAGAAGAAAAAACTGATGAGAAAAAGTCTCATCTCAGGGTTTCCTCTGGTAACATTTCTGTGTGGCGGCCCGTCTCCCTCAGGAAGTTTGCCACCGCACCTACAATACATTAATTTCAGAAAAATAAAATATGACAGAAACGCTCCGCAAGCATGAACACAAACAACACACGTGACTGTCATCAGCGTTTAAGCGCCCCGCCCACCCAGCGCCCGCATGACCGTTTCTGCAGGCAGAGCTTGTCTCCTCTGGCGTTGGTGTCCGAGAGAAGCATGAGCTTATTAAAGTGCTTTAAACACAGAAAAAAGTAGAAGAGATTAGCAGTGGAGGCGTTTATGGTGGTTTTAACCTGCTGGTAACTGGAACAACAATGAGGAGTTGCTTAGCTAACAGGTGTGGTTAGGCTTCACTGCAGGGAAAGACAAGAGTGACTGATGAACCGCTGAGGACTGACTTCAACAGCTACTGCAATATTAACTAATAATTTAGGTTCATTATTTTGTACCTGGCAGGTTAAGATGACCGAAATTCACCAAGTCAATGACTTTAATCCGTCAGCAGCCTTCAGACAAACTAAACGTGCCAAGATTTGGATTTCAGAATAAGGGAGGTTTTTCCTGCTGTCTGGCTGGTGAGGAGATTTCTAAAAAATGATAAATATATAGAAATATTATCACAGGAATAACTGCATAATTGGTCATTTAAGTTAATTTATTTCTTTAAACATAATTTTAATAATTATATTTCTTTGAATTCAGGGTTATTGTTCTGTTCTGACTCTACAAAATTATGGCCGAAAGTTTAAACTGTATGAATAAAAAGGTAAAAATTTGCCACATTCTGTTTCAGTTTTATTTTAAAAACCGATATTCCATCCAACAAAATGTCACACAGGATACGTCCATCTGTGTTGGGCGACACGGTGCGGACTACTGTGGGCGCCTTCTTTACAGGGGCTCCAACTACTGGTCTTCGGTCCTCCTTCTCGAAGTTACAACAAACTCTGGCAAAGTGGTGGGACAGTCCGCACCATCAACAACGCTTGCCCCTTGCTGGGCACTCGCTCAGCCTGTAGCGATGCCTGCTGGATCCGCAGCCGTAACATCTCGGCGTGCCGGGGGCAGACCTTATCTTCACAATGGCTGCATACTCATCCTCGCTGCCGTTGTCCGGATCCAAGGCCAGTGCCTTCCACTGCTTCTCGTTCCTGGGTAGGGCCTCTGCATCATCGAGATTCTTTGTTAGTTTCTCTGCTACCTCGTGTTGCTGCACTAGCTCCATGCCCGCTAACAATGATAGCTCACCAGCGTAAGTTAGCTGGCGGACCCTTAGCGGAGGAATAGACCACGTGTTCTGCTAACTGGTTGCGGACCATCTCTTCCTCCAGTGCACCAAACCTGCACTCACCCGCCAGCTGTTGAAGGTCTGCCATGAACTGCTGAACCGACTCTCCGGGTTGCTGGTGTCGCTGTCTGAACTGAATGCGCCGCATAATGATGTTCTCAGTAGCCTGCCATGAGCCTCATGACGTCTCCGAATGTCTCACCTCCTCCCAGAGTGCTCAGGATCCTCTGGCCTTCCATACTGAGGTTGTGGACCAGAATAGCCCTTGCACATAGTTTGTCAAGGTCGCCGAGGTCCAACGCTGCAGGATAATTTTCGAAGGCCGCACACCACCTGACCCATGGGACCAGTGGCTCACCCGGAGCCTCCAGAAATGGACGAAACGTGGTAGCAGCCCTCTCCATCTCCATGTATCCTCATCGCCAAATGTTGTGTCTGGAATTAAAGAGGAGTCCAGGTGACGTTTTATAGTTTTATTATTAACATGAGCCAACAACGCAGGAGTCTCCATCGCCAGTCTGAGAGTACCAACAAAGAGACAATATGTTTCCCGCAGCAGGTTTATATATCCTAGGTGACGCCACCCCCCAGAGGCGGGACGTCACCCCTCCCTACCCTCGGGCACCACCATAATAATATATATGTATGATATCCTAGCCTACAGATGTAAAATCGGTTCAGTTTCATTTTGTAATCTCAAATGTTTTGATCACATGACTGTGGCGTAGGTGTAGTGTGGCTGACTACTGATCGGAGGGTCAGGGGTTCAATTCCCGCTCTGTCTGCAGACTGCATGTCCAAGTGTCCTTGATCAAGACACTGAAGCCCCAGCTGCTCCTGGTGGGTCAGGCCAGCGCCGGGACATGGCAGCTCCTCCACCATCAGTGTGTGAATGTGTGGACAGCAGGATCTGTGAAGCGCTTTGGTCATCCAGAGATGAGGACAAAATGTGATATCAGTGAAAACCATTTACCAGGTACAGAAACCTGATGGAAATTCAAATCAGTTTTTTACACTATTTTGTAATCATACACTGTTTTAAGGATTTATAATGTAATTTATATTTATAACATAATAACATACAGGTACATCTCAAAAAATTAGAATATCATGAAAAACTTCATTATTTTTGTCACTCATTTCAGAAAGTGAAACCCATATATTATATAGATTCATTACACAGAGAGTGAAATATTTCAAGTGTTTATTTATTTTAATTTTGATGATTATGGCTTACAGCTCACTGTGTTTTATGAAGACCAAAGTCAGTGCAGTCATCTACCAGGAAATTTTACAGCACTTCATGCTTCCCTCTGCGGACAAGCTTTATGGAGAAGCTGATTTCACTTTCCAGCAGGACTTGGCACCCCCCCCCCCCCCACATACACACACACTGCCAAAATTATCAAAACCTGGTTTAATGACCATGGCATCACTGTGTTTGATTGGCCAGCAAACTCTCCTGACCTAAACCCCATAGAGAATCTATGGAGGATTGTCAAGAGGAAGATGAGAGACACCAGACCCAACAATGCAGACGAGCTGAAGGTCACGATCAAAGCAACCTGGACCTTCATAACACCTCAGCAGAACCACAGGCTGATCACCTCCATGCCACGCCACACTGATACAGTAATTAATCCAAAAGGAGCCCCGACCAAGAACTGAGTGGTACATGGACAGACTTTTCAGTCAGCCAACATTTCTATTAAAAAACTATTTTTTAAAATTAATTTTATGCAATATTCTAATTTTTTTGAGAAACTGAATTTGGGGTTTTTATGGGCTGTAAGCCATAATCATCAAAATTGAAATAAATAAACACTTGAAATCTATCACTCTCTGTGTAATGAATCTATATAATATATGGGTTTCACTTTCTGAAATGAGTGACAAAAAATATTGAACTTTTTCATGATATTCTAATTTTTTGAGATGTACCTGTAATAATAATTACATTTCTCTTGGGGAAAAAGGGCAAAGTAATTTACACAAAAATTGACATTTTCTGACACATTTTCTGAAAAAAGAGAAAAAAACAGCAGCACTATCATGTGACTTTTAGAGGAAGTGAAGCTAAGCAACAGAGAGTCTGATCAGTTTGTTTTTAAAAGAAAAAAAGTTAAAGTTTTTACAGTGTAGCTGCAGCAATCATCACATTTATGAAATTGTTATAAGTGGAAATTACAGATTTTACTTCCAGTCCACGTGAACGACGTTAAACCAGTTTATTTATCTTTTGTTCTTATTAAAGACAAAAATAGAAAGGAGATGTCTTTACCTTCTTAACATGTTTCGACTGTAGACTGCAGCCTTCGTCAGAAGAGTCAGCTGATTGCTGCCAGGTGACATTTATCAGCTGACTTTCGTAGGTGGGGCCAGCCCAGCAGACCTGTCAGATCCACCAAGCTGGCCCCGCCTCCCGCTGTCAGATGGTCTCTGGAGAATGTGATCCCAGGTGTGGGAAAGCATAAAGGCCCCCTCATCTCGGTTCATGGTGTCTTTTCCCCGCTTCCTGACTTCTATGGCCTCCTTGATCCAACATTTGTGTCTGTTGCTCTCTGATCCAATAATTTTTGCATTGTTCCAGTCCATGATGTGATTATTTCTTTTGCAGTGATCTGATATTGCTGATTTTAATGTTTCTTGTTCTGCCTTTTCTTTTTGTGATCTTGTGAGTCGTCCTTGTGTTTCCTTCTCACATTCCTTCTGGTCTTTGTTCTTGTGGTGAATGATCTTCCAGTTTCTCCAGTGTAGGTTTTGTTGCATGATATTTCATATATTACTCTGCATATTTTGTCTTGTTCTATTCTGTCCTTGGGGTGTACTAATAACTGTCTTAATTTTTTGTGTGGTTTTACTGTTGTGTTTATTCTGTATTTTTTCATGATCCTTTGAATTGGTTCCGTGATCCCTCGTATGTATGGTATAGTTATGGTGTCCTTGTTTTTGATTTCAGCTTTTGTTCTGTGTCTTATTTCCTGTTTGTTTTCTTTGTTTTTGACTTGCTGTTTCCCTTTGTTTATGGCCCATACTGGAAAGTCAGCTGATAAAAGTCAGCTGGCAGCAATCAGCTGACTCTTCTGACGAAGGCTGCAGCGCACAGTCGAAACATGTTAAGAAGGTAAAGACATCTCCTTTCTATTCTATTTTTGTCTTTGATAAGAACAGAAGAAAAATAATTAAAAGAAGACAAAATGAACCTACCTGAGCTTAAACCAGTTGAGTCAGAAACAGCATCACGTGACCAAAGAGGTTACCTGTGGTCAGACTCTTCTGGGTCAGACTCCTGACTGTCAGACTGGAAACACTCCAACGAAGCTGAAGAAAGTGTTAAAACCCAATTCTTTGGTTGAAAGCTCCAAGAATAAGCCGGAGAATTCTTCAGTTCAGAGATGCAACATTTATTCAGAGGTCACAGCAAGCAGCGCTGGGCTCAGTGGGATGAAGCTCTTGCAGCAACACAGTCAGACTGAGCCCCGACTTCCAGGAGTGACGTACACTTATCTTCTTGGGCCGGGCACGCCCCGTACAGTGGCAGGGACTTTCTCGCAACCGTCTGGCCAGTTTTATTCTGACGTAACAGGCCATCCTCTGTTCACGTGTACTATCCACTATAATGTATTATAAGATGTGTGTGTGACTAATGCAGCAAACCTCACTTATAGAACTGAGAAGGAGAAGAGGCTCTATGGCTATGCCTATTTCCTGTTTATCAGACTGTGGTTGCTTAAAGTGCTGATGACACATTTTTGACTTCCTCTAATTTTTCAGCACATAATACAATATGACAAAATAGGTTGGTCTGTGCAGTTCTAAGTCAAACAGGCTTTTTTTCATGTGAATATCCGATGTTTTCATGAGCGCTACGTCACCAATTGCGTCAGTGGCTAGAAAACCCTGTCGCCATGTTATCGCGTCATCAGGAGAACACAGCGCTTGGCTGCCCATTATACACACAGGATGGAAGCGATTGAAAACATTGGCGATGGTTCCAGCACATGTAGTCTGGAATTGGTTTGCGTTGTCCAATCTTCAGACAATTATAGTTCAGAAGAATGGGATGATAATGAAGAATCTGGGGGCATCAGACCTTATAGGTTTGAGCCGAGCCAAGTGGGCATCGTGCCTAGCGAGTCAGACTCAGAGAGTGACGGTGGAGAGGCACACATGCCCACCGCAGCAGCAGTGACAAACACACGGCAGGGAAACACCGAGTGTTATTCTTTTGTTGCAGTTATTGCAACAAATTATTTGTTCATAAATATCCTTTATTTAAAGGGCCTATATCATGCAAAATTGACTTTTTTTGAGCTTTTAAGCATGTTATATTGTTAATTCCTCACCAAAAACACCTCCAAAGTGGTATTTTGCTCCATTCACGCATCTCTGAGTATTCCTCCTCAACCCTGCTCTCTGAGCTGCTGCTCCGCCCCTGTCCCTGATAATGACTGGGTCCCCACGTTCATACGTATGAACGTGGGTGAGCCGCCCACTCCAGGAAGTGCCTGTGCTGCCAGCACTGCCCCCAGGCTAACGCACACACCCACTTTCTCCACGCAGCTAACGGAGCGGTGATCGGCAAAACTCTTTCACTTTAGCAGTGACGCTGTGAAGAAGTAGTTCCTCTCGCACCTAATCTGCTCAGTGACAACAACTGTTTGCTTTTTTACGTTAGACAATGTCTTCTAAGTGGCTCCACAACATGCTCATCCATCTTTTCTAAAGTTTACTGTAGATGTTATTTTCGTGGGCGGAACCCAGCGACACGCTGCAGCAGCCGGATCAGTGGTTACGTCATGAAATGGGCAGCAGCCACAAGAAGGAGAGGCACAGCCTCAGAGATCGAGGCATCTTACTTCCGGGTTGGAAAAGTAGCTCGCAAAAATAACTCATATTTCATAAGAAATTCATTCTCCAGTGTACCAAAGGTAATATGCTATCACATACATGCATATAGTTTACTCTGAAAGGCTTAAAATAGTATGATATGGGCTGCACGGTGGCGCAGTGGTTTAGCACTGTGGCAGCACAGTTTTACCCTCGGCCGGGGGATCACGGGGATCATGAGATCGTGGGTTCGATCCCAGCCCCCGACCAACAGTGAGCTGTGTGGAGTTTGCATGTTCTCCCCGTGTTGCGTGGGTTTACTCCGGGATTTCTCCGGTTTCCTCCCGCACACCAAAAACATGTAGGTTTAGGGCGCTCGCGCACGCAGCGACCAGCAGCCGGTGGCTTGTCACCAGACTGCAAACCAAGTCTACCTACGGGTACAAATAAGTAAAAAAAAAAAAAAAAAAAAAAAAAAAAAAAAAAAAAAATATAGGCCCTTTAAACCCGATTTTTCAATAAAATCATAGCAGTGTATTCTCTATGGCTCAGGCATCGGGTTTATTATGGATTATGTTTTGAGTTCTTGTTGTTTTTGTTTTGTACATGTGTTTTATGTGCGTTTTGAGCCACTTTCAGGTGGGTACTGTCCAAGATTCGCTGGTATGACCACGCCCCCTCTCTCTTTGACAGTCAGCTGTTCATGGTTTGTGTGCATCATCTGCCGTGTGTGTCAGCCAGTCAATGTTGCCAGCACTATCACAACGTGTTAGCCACTCCATGTCAGCCCTGGGGCACAACCGTGGTTAACACGTCTCCTCTCCATGTTTGCTGGGTGATGTCAGCCCCGACCACCAACTGTAAGTGTTTCTGTTTATTTTGTAAGTCTTCACCTTTTTGGGAACTGTTGTCATCATTCTTATGTTCAATACATGTGCTGTGGTGAATTCTGCACGTAAATCCATTCATCATGACCCTCTGTGCGCTCTTACACAGGGCATGGAGAGGGAGGATGAATAACGAGGATTTACGTACAGGGTTCACCACAGCACATTTAATACAGAAAGCAGGCAATTCACAAAAAGGTGAAGACGTACAAAAAACACAAACACACTTACTGATGGCATTCGGGGTCCAGCATCACCCAGAGAACAAATGAGAGCAGACGTGTTAGCCACAGGTGCGCCCCAGAGCCGACATCGCTTCAAGGATGCATGAGAACCACGGTGAACAAGGAGTGACTAACACATCGTGAGAGTGCTGAAAATACTGGCAGACAAATGGCACAAATGACAATACTATGGACCAACAGTGCATGACTGGCAAACGGCCACCAAGTACACACACTGCTGGTGATGGTGTGATGAGAAGCACCTGGGCGAGGACCAGGAAACATGGTCAGCGGGAGGGGAATCAGCTGGTGATAATGAGAGAGGGAACGTGGCCGGACCGGCGAGATGTCAGCACGCGATCACAGAAAGTAGGTCAAAGCTGCATGTAAATCCATTAATCCTTCCCCTCCTCGTGCGCTCCTCCTGCATAAAAACGCATGAGAAGTGCACGAGGAGGCTTTTGACAGTTGTAACTGAAGCGTGTGATGTGGTCTTTCATGGCCTGCTGCTTATCTAAGCCTGTGACACAATGCAATGGCAAAGCCGTAAAACTGAAACAAGAAACCAGAGAAACTGTGAGCTACAAAGCTGCTGTCATTCCAGTCAACAACACCAGAGTCTGTTCCTTCGCTTACGTCATGGGGGTGCCGCCCTGAATTTGGTGGGCGGCACCACAGTCCAGTCAGCGGCTGCGGTTTTTTGATGATAACTAGTTTATGCAGGCACGGTTGTAAATATTATACTGATCATCAACAATGACTTTTGGGTTTACACAACATACTAAAAAATGTCAAAATCGTGTCATCAGCACTTTAACACTTCAGATTGTAGTTTAACACTTTTAACATGTTTGTTCATAAGAACCCAAACAGAATATGTGTAGAGCATAATGGGAGATTACCTACAGAATTTTTATTTTATCACTAACTTTTGATGACCATTTCAAAAGAAATAAAAAATAAATCCGTGGAAGGAATGGCAGTAGTCTGCTTTGTAAAAAAAAAACGTGACTTCCTGTTGATCACTTGTTCTTCACTTCCTCTCTGTGTTCCATTTCACTTTCATCCATCTAGTCTTGGAGCGCCACACACACATGTTGAAGGTTAGACTAACCTGATGAAGTTCAGAGGAATGGTTCTGCTCACAGAATATTGTCTTGCTAGTTGTAAGTGCAGGCTATACAGGTGCATCTCAGTAAATTAGAATGTCATCAAAAAGTTAATTAAATTCAGTAATTCAATTCAGAAAATGAAAACTCCTATATTATATAGATTCATTACACACAGAGTGATGCAGTTCAAGTGTTTTTCTTTTAATTTTGACGATTATGGCTTACAGCTCATGAAAACCCCAAATACAGTTTCTCAAAAAATTAGAATATTTCATAAAATTAATTTTAAAAAATGTTTTTTTTAATAGAAATGTTGGCCGACTGAAAAGTCTGTCCATGTACCACTCAGTACTTGGTCGGGGCTCCTTTTGGATTAATTACTGTATGAATGTGGCGTGGCGTGGAGGTGATCAGGCTGTGTTACTGCTGAGGTGTTATGAAGGTCCAGGTGGGCTTTGATCATGACCTTCAGCTCATCTGCATTGTTGGGTCTGGTGTCTCTCATCTTCCTTTTTAAACATGCAGTAGTATAGCCCTTAATTAAGAAACCTGGTCTCGATCATACCGTGTTGGCAAATTTTAGGCCTATTCCAAGCTGCCATTTCTCTCAAAAATTTTAGAGAAAATTGTCTATATGGAGCTGAAATTGTTTTCTGGATGAACATGGTATTTTGGAGATTTTTCAATCAGGTTTCAAAGCTCTTCATAGCACAGAGACAGCCTTGTTAAGAGTTTTTAACGATATTCCTTGGCATGTGATTCAGGTGAATATGCTGTTCTTGTGCTGCTTGATATAACTGCTGCTTTGACACAGTGCACCATCATGTTTTAATTTCCCATTTGCAGCACCTAGTGGGCATTTGTGGCACTGCTCTCAACTGGTTTAGGTCCTATCTGGCAGACAGGACTTTTAAAGTTAGCAGTCTGGGTTTGATTCCTCTTCTGCTTCT
>JAJAQF010000087.1:0-72804 GCA_020510985.1 Pholidichthys leucotaenia | reverse complement strand
TTCAAAATGGCGTCAGCACACTTACTCTGCTCATGCGCAGTTTTTCATGCACGCCTGTCGGTCACGTGCGCAACTGCGTGTGCACGTGACACGTGGATGCGGGCGCGAGTCTTATCGACGCCGCCACACCTTGCTTTTTCAAAATGGGAGTTTTAATCTCCAACTTGCACAAATAATGTTACCCCTTTAATTCCAGGTACAGTTTAGCGCTACTTCCCCAGCGGTTTATTCAGTGACCAGATCAAACTGCGTTCAGCTTAATCTGATGTCACCACACTTGGGTAATTACAGAACTGGCCAATTTAATGAGCCCTGTCGGGATAATCGCCGGCAGGTTAAACTGGCGAGGGACAGAACAGTTTTCTTTGCATTTCTGTCACTCTAGGCCTTTATTTTTCTTAATCCAGCATATAATACTGTTTAAAACTTCTTGCATGCATCAACACAGCTCTGTTCACCTTAGACAGTGGGAGACTCAGCCCACCCCCCTTTTTGCAGCTATCAGCAACCAGATGCCTCAGCAGGAGGTGGAGTAAACAAACACACACAGAGAGGAAGATGCAGGCCTGCAGCTGCAGCTTCTCCCAAACAACACACAGGTTCACCGAATAAAGTGGATCAATATTTGCAGAAAAAAAACCCCCAGCTTATATCACAATGATTTTTCTTTTGCATATATGTTTCTTAGTTGTACGCAGTCTCGCACAGCGGCACCAAAATATATGTAGGAATATTTAATAAAATATTGTGATAAGGTACAGGAATTATTTATTTTATTTAATAGTGGGTGTGAAAGGGGGCGGCGTTAAACCATCACTCCTGCACTCGCTAAATAAAATAAATAAGCACTCGTAAAAGGGGCACCAGTCCTAACGGACACTTATATTAAACTTAGTTTTAATTAATTTTGTACCTTCAATTACTTAATGGATCAGTCTCAAAATTTAAGGGAGTTCTTCTCCTGCTGTGATCTAAGAAACATATACTGTATATGCGAAAGGAAAATGCTTCAACTTCTCTCATTCACCCTTTTATTAAACTTATTCAGGTTACATGATATGGTATTCAAATGATGGATAAACAGATTCAAATGATAACAGGTATCCGATATCACATCAATTGTTATTGGATTCCTGAACATAAAATCTAGCGTTACACCTTTGTAGAAGCAAGGAGAAACCAGACTTATGTTTCAACGGTAAATGAAGGCTGAAATGTCTAACAAAACAGAACGCAATTTTATGGGGAAAATTCATAAGCTGATTATCTAAAAATGAACGTCTGAATTAATCTACAAAAATGAAGGGAAGTTACTTAAAAATGACTAAGGGTCTTCCTTCAGTTTATAGCTTTATCCTGTGGCTGAGAGACTAATTGTACCATGAAACACTGGTTATGTTCAATTGTAATTTGAATGTTAGGACATCACATTTAACCCAGCAGATAGGAAAAGGGGGAGTCTCACTTACAAACAGATGTAGGTCCATGTTTTCAGTGGGTCGGTACTGGCTGAGTTTGAAGTCGGGACATCGGGAGAAAGCGACTGCTGCTATGCTTCCTCACAGCCGTAAGAAATGCAGGTTCAGCCAGGGGGCTTGTACAGGACAGTGGCAGCAGTGAAGAATTGTCCCAGAGCGGCGTGAAAAGTCCTTAGGCAACGAGTCCGACCGAATCGGTGAGGTCTCTGCTGCGGGATAGGCCAAAAAAACTGAAGGAGAAACTTCTCAGTCAGGCGGGTATGAGGCCGGAAAGAGAGTCCAAAAACACAATCTCTGTTCACTTTAAATTAGGAAAATTAAAGGTCCACTTTAACGGCGTGAAAAGTCAGAAAATCTGAGAAAAACATTTACTAGGATAAGAATGGCTTCTGAGGTGAAAAAAAAAAGTTTGACTCTCTAAGGCGAGCTCAGAAGAAAAAGATGGTTTCTCCTCAGTAACCAGAAAAATGAGAAAACTAACGCAGGATTTGACAAACTTCACATAGAACAATTTAGATAAAAGAAAACTACACGGAATTTTGAAAAGGTGGAATAAAACTTTCCTCTGAGATCTAGATCGCTATTCGGTTTCTTCAATCTTAATCTAGTTCCTGATCTACCCAGACTTCTACACGTCCTTCAATGTTTTTTCTAGTTCTCAATCTACTTATTCTCTTTTTTATTCTTTCTTATTCTGTCTCTTATTCTTCCTTATTCTCAATCTTATTCTAACATGCAGGGTGGCTCCTCACTCCTTTTAACTGAGCGTGCCATTGGGTCATAAAACATGGGCCGGTCGCAAGACAGACCAATCAACTTTATAAAAAGGAGTTTGAACTGGCCACCATCCAATGTGAAAACATTTCTTTGTTTGGGAGCAACCAATCAAACGAGGATATCATCCCATGAAAATGCAGAGAAGAATTAATACTCATTCATTTCTTATAAAATTACGTGCTCAATATAAGATCTAACTAAATTAAGTGACTTGGCTAATATTCAGTGATCATGCATTTATACCATTACTACTAATATTACATTCGTTTGACTAACACTCATGAACATAACATTCCTTATACATGTTTATAATAAATGCACTCATATTTAGATCAAAGATTAATGAAGTACTTTTCCTGTAGAAGGAAGAAAAGTGAAATCCCTGTAGAATGGAGGAAAGTGATCTTCTGGATTGGTTTGAGGAGATGATGATGCTCCACCAAACCTAGGTACAATTTCAGCAAGCAATTTCTTTGCCACTGTGATTGCATTTGGATGTGTGCAAGGAAATGCTTCTGTCTATTTAGAAAACATATCACAAATGACCAAACAATATTTCTTGTCTTCACATTTATTCAGTTCAATAAAATCCATGCAAATGTTCTGAAATAGATAAGTAGAGGCTAGAAAAGTGCCTCTCTCTGGTTTGAAATTTCCCTGTGCATTGTTTTTTGCACAGATCAGACATTTTTTACAAAACTGTGTGGCAAACTGGCTAAAACCATAGGTAGTAAAGGTTTTTTTCAATGTAGATACCCCCCCCACCATTACATGAGAAACGCCATGGAGCAAGGTAGCAACTTGGTGAAACAGTTTGCGTGGTAGAATAGGCTTGCTTTCCTTACATTTGTAGAGCTTTGAGGTGTCATCAAAAATAGCTCCCTTCTTTATCCATTTGTAAATTTCAGCCTGTGGTGCTGCTTTTTGAGCCTCAACAAGAATATCATGTGATAGCTCTTCAGTCAGTGTCAGAATAGAATCAAATGTGCTTTGTCCAGGTTGGTTCAGGTTCAGGTTCAGGTTACTTTATTTGTACCCGTAGGTAGATTTGTTTTGCAGTCTGGTGACATCCATATTTACAAGCCACTAATTACATTCAACATAGACACAAACACAGGCACACATCATACAAAATAAGTAAATATAAAATATGTACAATATATTTTTATAGCTTGTTCTGTTATGACCCGAGCGCCGGTTCTGATGGCGCTCGGGCTAAGTTATGTCTCACTGCCGGCCTTGACAGCTGCGGGCTGTATTCTGGCCTCACCGGGCTCTTATTGTGAAAGTGCTCGGTGGGGCTTCCGCCTGTCAACGGTCGGCCAGCTGAGTGTCATTACCGTCGTTAGTGTTTCGCCATTTAAGCCCAGCACTGGCGACGGTAAGACGCAGCAGTGTCAGTCGTTCTACGTCTGAGCTACAGATGCCATGGACTATTATCTACCTCGTCTGCTTGTGGTTGACCGTCGCTTCTCCGGCACCAGTAAGTGAGCTGTTAGCCTTACCCCTCCCGGTGAAAGTTGACCTCTGTGTGTCTCTGCCTCAGCAGCCTGTGTAGCCATTACTTAAACAGCCATTGCCTGTTTATGACCGTCTGCTCCTAAGGACTCGTAAGAGAGCTGTTTAGCCTTACGCCCCGGATGTGTGTAGACGTATGTGTCATTGCCCCTGCATCTTGTGTTGT
Source organism: Pholidichthys leucotaenia (assembly GCA_020510985.1). Lineage (NCBI taxonomy): Eukaryota > Metazoa > Chordata > Actinopteri > Cichliformes > Pholidichthyidae > Pholidichthys > Pholidichthys leucotaenia. Next base: position 68,865 of record JAJAQF010000087.1, on the reverse strand, counting down.
TTACTTCTCACCGTAATAAACTCACTGAAAAACTCACTGGTGACTCTGTGCGTCTTATGGTGGCACCGCGAGGGCCACTGCATGACATGTTCAACTCTTTGACAGCAGCAGGGATAAAGCTGTTTTTGTAGCACTGGGTTTTGCTTTTTGGGACAGCAAACCTCCGTCTGGAGGGAAGAAGCTGAAAGTTGCAGTGTAAAGGGTGGGAGTCATCATTTAAAATCGAGTCAGCCATCCTCTGTACTTGTCTGGTGTACAGGGATGTCAGGCTCAGCTGTGACTCACCAAGCAAACGACTGGACCATCTAACTACCTGATCCAAGGATTTCCTCTGTTTCAGTTTTATCTGACCAAACCATGACATTAAAGAAAAGGATAAAACAGATTCAATAAAAGCCCGATAAAACATAGTCATTATGGTTCGGTCAATTTGGAAGCGTGCCAGTTTCCTCAAACAATGCAAATTTCGCTGACCCTTTTTGCACACCCTTTCACAGTTCACTTCAAAGTTTAATTTACTATCAATCGTCCCAAGATATTTGTACGATTGTACACATTCGGTGGTCTGGCCTTTTAGTATGGTGACTTTGTGCCTGGGAGTTTTCCTCCTAAAGTCAATAATCATATCTTTCGTTTTTGTTGTATTCAGCTGCAGGTAGGAATCCTCACACCAGTGAACAAAGTCATCAACTACTGGGCCGTGGCCACTCTTACCATCCTGGAGGAGACTGACAGTGACTGAGTCATCAGCATACTTTATAATGTGTCTGTTGTCATGTCTGCTCCGACACATGTTTGTGTACAGGATGAAGAGTAGTGGTGACAACACACACCCCTGAGGAGAGCCAGTAGAAGAGCACTTTAGGTCAGACAATGTGCCATTGACCCTTACTCTCTGCGTCCTGTTGGTTAAGAAATCCAGAATCCAACCCACCAGATTATTGCTCAAATCAAATTGTTGCAGGAGCCTTTCAACTAAAATATGAGGTTGGATTGTATTAAAGGCAGAAGAAAAGTCCACAAATAAAAGCCTGGCGTGTGTCCCATTAAAATCCAGATGTTTAAAAAGCATGTTAAACAGAGTGACAGTGGCATCCTCCACTCCTCTGTGAGGCCTATAGGCAAACTGCAGAGGATCCAATGCATGTTCAGTCTGCCTTAGGACCTCACATCTGACCAGTTTTTCAAAAATTTTCATTAAAATTGAAGTCAAAGCAACTGGTCTAAAGTCATTTACCGTTTTAGGACAGCTGGATTTTGGAACGGGAACAACCACGGCATCTTTCCAGATCTTAGGCACATGTTGTGTCTGTAAGGACTTATTGAAAATGTAATGAAATATAGGACTCAGTTCATGTGCACAGGACTTTACCAGGCGCCCACATATATTATCAGGGCCCTGACTTTTGTTCACTTTTACAGCGCAGAACTCCCTTTTAACATCCTGCATCTCAATATTAAAGTGCTGATTGTCTTTGAGTTTCTGTTTCAAATCTTGGATTTCTGTGCTGAAATCAAAGGAGTCAAAACGACTATAAAAACAATTAAGAGCATTAGCCAGCTCTGTGTCTGAACTAAAACCATCTAAAAACACACGATTACTGTGCTCTGTGCTCTGAAGGCCTGCAATAGTTTTCATACTGGCCCAGGCCGAGCCAAGTTTATTTGCTGCCCTCTTGCTTTCCAACTCTGATTTATAATTCTGTTTTGCTCTTAAAATTTTGGCCTTCAGCTCCTTAGTGGCAACCTGTAGCTCAGAAACAGACCCCTGTTTAAAGGCAAGTGCTCTCCTCTGTAAGCAGGATTTAACTGATTTAGTAACCCATGGTTTGTTGTTGGGGTATATTTTGACACGTTTACGTGGAACAATCTTATTTTGACAGTAAGCCATGTGAGCTCAGCCAGAGAGTCCAAATCATCCCCACAGGCCATTATGAACATCTCCCAGTCTGTACAGTCAAAGCATTCCTGGAGGCTGTGCTCTGAATCTTCTGTCCACACATCAATGTCTCTCATCTCCACCTTGCCTCTTCTAAGAGCAGTTTTATATGTGGGCAGCAAATGTACACAGTTGTGATCTGAGGATCCTAAAGGAGGAAGGGGGAGAGATTTATAGGCCCTCTCTATGGATCCATAGCACAGGTCCAATGTCTTTTTTCGCCTGGTTGGGCAGGAGACATACTGATGAAAGTTTTTAAGTGTCTTCTTTAAAGAAACATGGTTAAAATCCCCAAGAATGAAGTTTGGCGCCTCTGGAGAAATTGACTGCAGCCGCTGCACCACATCAGAGATGGTGCTGCAGGCGGAGTCAGCGTCTGCCCTCGGATGAATGTACACGGTTGTGATGAAAAGTTGGGGAAACTCGCGAGGCAAATAAAAGGGGCGTAGTGACACAGACAGCAGCTCCACATCGGGTGTACAGATGCGCTCTCTGACCATGACAGATGTGCAGTACTGCTTATTAATGTATAAACATACGCCGCCCCCCTGACGCTTCCCCGTTACCTCTTCCTGCCGATCCGAGTGCAGCGGGGCTCCAAAGCCGTCAATCCACAGGTCTGCATCTCGGCCATGCGCAGTAAGCCAAGATTCAGTGAAAGCCATGACGCAGCAGTTCTTAAAATCCTTCTGGTAACGTACATTCCCTTGAATTTCATCCACCTTGTTTCTCACAGACTGTGCATTCCCAAAAATTATCGAAGGAAGAGAAATGTTACCAAACTGACGTCTCCTAAGGCGCAATTTCACACCTCCACGTCTTCCACGCTTCCTTCTGCCGCCTCTCTTTTCACCGCTGTGTCCGTCTCTCAAAATAAAGTCCGGCAGTTGCAGCTTGGGCTCAATCACAGACGCTGCATCAGCTGTGTTTAAGCGTAGCAACACATCCCTGGAATATTGTATTCTGCCCGCTATTCTGCTCGCCATGGAGCCGAACGCGTTTACTTCAGAGACAAAGAGCCACAGCACAGATAGCAGCAGTGCGAGAGAGGAGAGGAAATCCATGTTGTAGATACCAGGGAGCTCTTCGCCATATATTCCCACAAACACTCCAGGGCAGAAATGACAGAGGATTTTATAAAAACGTATAAATGTACACAAAAGCACACACACACACATGCACTAATTCACCAGCTGCCGGTCGCTGCGTGTGCATGCACCCATAAGGTTGCAAGCCTTGTGCAACTGCCTTTGCAGGTTGATCTGCAAAATGATTACCTTTAGAAACCAGATCATTGCCATTTGTATGAGCAGCACATTTGCATATGGCCAGTTGTGATGGAAGTTTGACACTTTCAAGCAACTCTAAGATGAGGTGTTTATGCTGAATAGGCTTCCCTGTTGATGTAATCATGCCTCTGTTTTTCCACTGCTGAGCAAAGTGGTGAATAGTGGAAAATGCATACTGGCTATCAGTGTAAACTGTAAGTTTTTTATTTTGTAAATGAGGTTTGACAATAGTGTCTTTTTTGCAAGTGATTTCATCAAGGGATGCCAGCAAAATGTCATCAACATACAGGAGTAATTAACTCCCATGAGGTGGAACAAACTGGGCCAAATTTACTGACATTGCCTGTGAAAAAATGGTTGGTGATTCACAATAGCCCTGTGGCAGCCTCATAAATGTGTTCCTCTTGCCTTCAAATGTGGATGCAAACCAAAACTGATGATCTGGGTGAATGGGAATGCTGAAAAAAGCATTACTGATGTCAATCACTGTGAAAATTTTCATTTGTGATTGTAGATCATTTAACAAAGTGTATTGCACAATGTTTTTGGACATGATACTATAACCCCTGCATCTATCAATCCCTGTATAACAGGTTTAATGCCTTCTTGAATTCAGTTCAATTCAACTTTATTTATATATCACCATATCACAACAACAGTCATCTCATGGCTTCTGGGCATAGAGGATATTGTCTCTGATAAGGCCTAAAATGAGATTTTGCATTTATTGCTACCAATTCTGCATTTTTCATTAAGCCTTCATCTGCCTTTCCTGTTGACCACAAGGAATTTGGAATTTCTGAGAGTTCATTTTCCTCTCCCTCTATCAAAGGAAATAGTCATGCTTGTGATTCAGGGACGTCAATACTGACGTCTTTTTGGACTTGTGCCACCCAGTTCAAAGGCAGACAGTAGGTGTCAAGCTTTGGGCAGTACTAAACTCTTGGTTCAGGTGTGCTTTTCCAAGACTGATCACATTGTTCTGCTGTGTTCACAAATCTGCCTACATCCTTCCACTGCATGTGTTTAGGCTTGATCAGTGTAATGTGTGGTGACTCCCAGTGTTTGAAGTGGCTCTTATCTTCATCTGATAACCTCACAGATGCTCCTTTGGTAACCAGTACAAATTTGCAATGACTATTCTGGAGGATGTTTGCAAAAAATGTTTTCTCAAATTTGTCATCTGGGCCACTCAGATATTTGTCATACATGTTGCAATGATACTGATTAGTGGCCTGCACAGTTGTAGGAACCTGTGTTTTGAAATGTTGCATTATTTTATTATTATTCTACTTATTCTACGCAAACACTAAGGAGGCATACACCTCATCACCACTCCCCCCACTCGGGAGATCGGATCACAACTTGGTTCATCTCCGGCTGGTATACAAACCCCTAGTGCACAGACAACCTCCGGTCATGCGCACAGTGAAGTTATGGTCTGAGGAGGCAATGGACGCTCTAAAGGACCGTTTTGAAACCACTGCCTGGGAGCAGCTCTGCGATCCACATGGTGAGGACATCATTGGCCTCACTCACACCATCACGGACTACATCAGCTTCTGTGTGGACAACACCGTACCCACCAAGACCATACGGTGTTGCTCAAACAACAAACCCTGGATCAACCCTGAGATAAAAACACTTCTGAGAGAGAAGAAGAGGATCTTCAGGTTGGGGAACAGGGAGATGCTGAAGTCCGTACAGAGGGAGCTGAGGAGGAAGATCAGAGAAGGCAAAGACAGCTTCAGGAAGAAGATGGAGGACAAACTGCAACAGAGCGACATCGGTGGGGTCTGGAGAAACCTTAAAACCATCTTTGGGCTCCAGAATACCTCCCCCTAGGCCACAGGGGGCAGGGAGTGGGCGAACAATCTGAACCTGTTTTTTAATAGGTTTGACCAACCGCCCTCCCCCCCGACTGCACAACAACCACTGCTGCCTCTGAAGACATCGAGTCCTGCTGCCCACACCCGACTCCACCATCACCCCCCCCCACTCCCAACACACAGCCCCCCAACCTTACCCTCACTAAGACCCAGGTGAGGACGGAGCTGAGGAAGATCAAGGCGAGGAAGGTGTCGGGACCGGACGGCATCAGCGCAAAGCTCCTCAAGTCCTGTGCAGACCAGCTGTGTGGGATTGTGGAGCACATCTTCAACCTGAGCCTGAAGCTGGGGAGGGTACCACAGTTGTGGAAAACATCTTGTGTGGTACCTGTACCAAAGACTTCCCACCCCAAAGATCTGAACAGCTACAGACCAGTGGCCCTTTAGTCCCACATGATGAAGACCCTGGAGAGACTGCTCCTTGCTCACCTCTGCCCCCTGGTGCGACCAGCGATGGATCCACTCCAGTTCGCCTACCAGCATGGCATTGGGGTGGAGGATGCCGTGATCTTCCGCCTTCACCGTTCTCTGTCCCACCTGGAGAAGCCTGAGAATGCGGTGGGGATCATGTTCTTTGACTTCTCCAGTGCTTTCAACACCATCTAGCTGATGATCCTGAAAGACAAGCTGCTGTGCGCAGGGGTGGACCAGCACCTGTCATCATGGATCCTGGACTACCTCACTAACCGGCCACAGTTTGTGAGAACCCAGGACTGTGTGTCCGACACGATCATCGGTAGCACGGGGGCCCCCCAGGGAACGGTTTTGGCTCCCTTCCTGTTCACTCTTTATACTGCGGACTTCTCACACAACACAACACACTGCCATCTACAGAAGTTCTCTGACGACTCTGTGATCGTTGGCCTCATCTCCAACGGAGATGAAGCTGAGTACAGAGGACTTATCCAGGACTTCATGGACTGGTGCCATCGGAACTGCCTCCAGATCAACGCGAGGAAAACTAAGGAGCTGGTGGTGGACTGCCGCAGGCAAGGACAACCCCTCACAGAACCAGTAAATATACAGGGAACAGACATCGAGATGGTGACATCCTACAAGTACCTGGGTGTTCATCTGAACAATAAACTAGACTGGTCACACAATACTGACGCACTCTACAAGAAGGGACAGCGCAGGCTGTTCCTACTGAGGAGACTCAGGTCTTTTGGTGTACAAGGGGCGCTGCTGAAGACATTCTACGACACGGTGGTGGCATCAGCCATCACTTTTGGAGTGGTCTGCTGGGGCAGTGGCGTTACAGCAGCCGATAGGAAGAGACTGAACAAACTGATCAAGAAAGCTAGCTCTGTCCTGGGGCAACGCCTTGACCCAGTGGAGGAGATGGGAGAGAGAAGGATGGTGGCTAAACTGTCATCTCTGCTGGAGTCCGAGTCCCACCCTATGCAGGACATACTGAACGCACTGAGGAGCTCATTTAGCAGCAGACTACATCATCCTAGGTGCACAACTGAGAGGTTTCGCAGGTCCTTCCTACCTACGGCTGTCAGACTGTATAACCTAAGCAGGGCTGCTCGCAGAGATAGCAAAAAAACGTGACAACCTAATAGTAGTGAATGCAAAAGACGCAATAGACTTGCACAATGGTCCCCTCCGGTGTACAACTAGGAAAATACCGGTCGCTACGGAGGGTGAGAATATGTATGGGTACATAATCATACCATGTAGGGTAACTAAGTAGACGGTTATGCTGTTCATTCCATCTAGCTACGATGCTCCGCACTGTGTGTGTTTATATATCTATATATTTATTCCATCTAGCTACAATGCTCCGCACTGTGTGTGTTTATATATTTATTCCATCTAGCTACAATGCTCCGCACTGTGTGTTTATATATTTATATATTTATATGTACATATGTATACTCGCTGCTCTTGTTTTTTCTTGTCTTCTGATTGTTGCTCTGAGTGTTGCTATCCCTGTGCTGTTGCAATCCTGGAATTACCCCATTGTGGGACTAATAAAGGCTTATCTTATCTTATTTTGCCTTCCAAGCTCTCAGTCACCCCGGTTGGTCCAACCGGTACCAAACAAAGCGACTATGAGCTGGTACTGCAGAATGTTGCAAAACATGGATTTCTGATGCATGTGGGAAATGTGATGTCCTCATACCACCTTCTGTCGGAATTATGGCGATATTGAGAGTTGTGAGCAGATCCCATCCCAATAAGTTAACTGGACACACTTGTGACAAAATGAATGAACCTTCTGTACTGTCCCGTGTAACAGGCTCTTTTACTGTTACAGTTTCAGAAAGACATTCCTTTTTGAGTTTACCATTAGCTGAGTTAATGATCACTGTGTATTCTGATTTTGTGAGCCCCCCAGCATCTAGGCCTGAAATGACAGATCTGCAAGCCCCAGTATCGCAAAGAAATTTCAAAGGAGTTCCCTGAACTTCTAGAGTAACCTCTGGTAAACACTCTAGTGTCATGATTAGGTCAAAGTCAGGTAAATGAAATATGTCAACTGTGTCATTATCAGTTTCGGTAGCTGTACTTAGCTTTGATTCAGTCAGTCACATGTTGGGATGTGATGAGTCCGGTTGTTGTTGTTGTGGCTGCTGAGCAGGGCGTAGTCCCCTACCCTCCCTCCAGCCTCCTGAACGTGGTTTGCAGACCCAGCACCACAGCCCCTCCTCCACCCCTCCACGCTGGGGACCCTGGAAAAATACAGAAGTGGGGGAAGCAAAGGCCTCCCCCTGAGGGTCAGCTCAGTCGTTCTGCATGTTTTGCATATATCAGCACATCAGCAAATGAACATGTACGATATGTTACAAGGTGTTCGCGTACATAGGTAGGTAGGAAGTGTGTAACCCAGTGTTAATAACGTGGATGGAATTATGAATGTCGATACCACTTTAAGAAGAAGGGGGGACATTCATTTCACAATGGGAGTAGATAGTTTAACGTGAATTAAATTATAAATATTGATACCACTTTTAAAAAGAAAAACACCCATTTCACAATGGGAATACATAATTCGAATATGAATATTTAAATAAATATATATTCATAAATAGTAGGAACATTTTCTAGAAGGTTCTGATAAAGTTTCTAGTATTGTGTGTTGATATTTCGAGTAACCAATGGCTGTGCCGTTGTTGGGTCACGCCACTCAATGGGTTAAGCGCTCTCTCCCTGGGTCTGGGATGACTTGCATTTTTGGCTCAGTCACGCCAGACGCCGAAAGACACAGACCAGAGAGAGAGACTGTCCTTGGTGATATGGCGACGCTAGCGTGCTGGTAGCAGCCTTTACCTGGATAAAACCCTTGAAATTGATTGGGATCCAAAGGTTGTCGACGCCGTTGAGCGCGGGAACTCCATTGAAGCACGAGCCACTTGGCATGGTCAGGTTCTTGTTCTTTTTTTTTTTTTCTGTGGACTGGTTTGACCAGAGCGTGGATCTCCAAATCTGGATGGCGAGCCGAAGCCCGAACCCTAGAAACTGCTAGAGGTGACCCAACTGGTCACCTGGGACTGATACAAAAAAAGAACTGTGAATATTGTAAATATAATTTGAGTTTATGGATTGTGGTTTTTTTTTATCGCGCTGTGTATTTGTTTATATATGTACATATTTTGAAATATACTTAGTTCCAAGTTCCATATACGGCTGTGTATGTGTCGTCTGTTGCTGCACCTCCCAGGCTCCTACGAACCCAGAGTCGGTCTGACTTGGCCCAATTATCCCTTTTCCCTCAGGTAGTAAAGTTAAGGTAAATTCATTGCCATAACACACCACTACCAAAAAGGGTACTACACCTAAAGTGAGTAGGTGTTAGTTAGTAAGGGTTACACACAAAAATCTGGCGAGCGCAGGTGTTAGTGGGTGTTACCCAAACCCTGTATTACCCCCTGTGTTCCATACATTGTGTGTGTGTGTGTGTGTGTGTGTGTGTGTGTGTGTGTGTGTGATCTGTTGTTGCACCTCCCAGGCTCCTACGAACCCAGAGTCGGTCTGACTTGGCCCAATTACCCCCAATCAGCAGTGGTATACCCCATTGTATTACTGTATATTAGTGGTACTACTGGTATTACAACAAAATTTGGCGAACCAGCCAGGCGCCTGGAGCGTTGCACAACAGATGTGAATTCTGTTTTGACCCCTGACTAAACAGTTGATATACGGCCAAAATGGATTTTGTGGAAAAACATGGTGTTAAAATTCCAAATGCAGTCATTGTTAGTGGTGTTGTTGACAAAGAAAAAGTCACAGACATTTTTGAGTTTCTAGAGCAACATGGCACTATCCGTAGGGTGCTCAGTATTAATGATAACTCATTTGACTTTGACAAAAGTCATATTGTAGAGTTCGAATCTTGATTAAGCATTGAAGCATTAGCACCTACGTTGCCGTGCTCCTTTCCATCCACTGACAATCCTGAGGTTAAGTACTGCATTCAAGCTTTAACCGATGTCTACACTAAAACTGTAGGGGGCAGTGTTACTGAGGCTTATCTTAGCAACCTGAGGGGTGTAGCTAAGCTAAGTGGAAAAGGTTTTGAAGAGGTGTTGCGGGAGGTCATGTCCAAAATAGGGAAGTCTATTGAAGCTGCTGAGACAGCTGAAACAGTCTCTGCTGACATTGATCCTGCTTCCCTTACTGTAGAACCCACACAAAGTGGAGTCTCTCCTCCACTCCAAGTTGAAGTGCCTCGCACCCCTAAAACCACTCAAACACTCTTCCAAAGCCCTCTTAGACCAAACTTGACACCTCAAGTGTTGAGTCCAGCTGATCTTAACCCACCCGAGGTTCAGAAAATTGTAGTCGAGCATGTCATTAAAAATGCAGAGAAGCTGTCAAACGCCCATTCCTCCTGGAGAATCAGAGCTTTCTCTGGCAAAATGCCAAGACTGTATACTGAAGCTGACTATGAAACATGGTGTTCACATGTTGACCTGATGATGGAAGATACTTCTTTGTCTGACTTGGAAAAATCTCGCAAGATCCTTGAAAGTCTTCTTGCTCCTGCGTCTGATGTTATTCGCTCTCTTGGGTCTGAAGCCACCCCTGCCGACTATCTTAAGCTTTTGGATTCAGCTTTTGGGACTGTTGAAGACGGTGAGGAACTGCTTGTGCTATTCATGAACACTTTCCAAGATTATGGAGGAAAAACCCTCTGCATATCTGCATCGTTTGCAGGTGGCGCTCAATCTCACAGTACGTAGAGGTGGTCTAGAGCCACAGGAAGTGGATAAACAGCTTGTCAAGCAGTTTAACAGAGGCTGTTGGGATGATAATCTGCTAAGAGAGCTACAGCTGAAACTAAAAGATAAACATCCACCTGAGTATATAGAGTTATTGCTTCACCTTCGCACTGTTGAAAACAGACAAGAAGTTAAAAACACCCACATGAAAAAACACTTGGGCGCCACAAAACCAAAAGCAGCCTCCTACGAACAAACAGTCACCGAAACAAGTACAAATAGTGAAGTAGAGTCTGACAGTCTGAAAGAACTGAAAAAGCAAGTCGCTGATTTAAAAAGCCAATTAGCTGCTGTCGTGAAACAAAAGAAACAAGCACCACCGAAGAAAGACCCATCTAAGAAATCTGGAAATAAAAAACCTGACCATGCCAAACCTGAAAACTTACCTTCGTCCAGCCGTCCCAATACTAGGCCCAAACCATGGCATTGCTTCCGCTGTGGCGAAGAGGGGCATATTGTAGCCACTTGTGAGTCAGAGCCAAACCCTGCACTTGTAGCTGCAAAACACAAAGAACTAAGAGTAAAAAGACAGATTTGGGACAGTCAGAACCCCCAATCTTCTTTAAAACTGAAGTCTACCTCTGTTGCGGGACAAACAGAGGCTAGTTCAGAGATGACCCGTCCCAAACCGAAAGCTGTATTCAAGACACGTGCTAAACTGAAGTCACACTACAAAACAGACCCCTTTAACTTTCCTAATGGTCTAATTGGTACCAAAAGTACAGCCCAAGTGAAAGTGAATGGCTGTACTGTGAGCTGTTTGTTAGATACAGGCTCCCAGGTGACTACTGCCCCTGAGTCCTATTACAGACAGTACTTATCCAACCATGAGATTAAGCCACTTTTTGAGCTGTTAGAAGTGGAGGGAGCTAACGGTCAGAGTGTACCTTACATAGGCTACATTGAAATGCATGTCACTTTCCCAAAAGACTTTTTCGGTATTGAAGCCAAAGTGCCAACACTTGCCTTAGTGGTTCCTGATGTACATGCAGCTGATCAGTCCTTAGTGTTAATAGGGACAAACACATTAGATGTACTTTACGAGCTGTACTCTGATGCATGTTCTGAACTGCAGCCAGCCATGTCACTTGGTTATAAGGCAGTGTTAAAAGTCCTTGAGCTACGGCACAGACAGTCCAAAGACACTAGCCTTGGTTTAGTGACCATGCGCAACAAAGAGCCACAGTTAGTTCCTGCAGGCCAAACCGTTGTTCTAGATGGCGCTGTAGCTGTGTCAGCCGGCAACAGTGAAGAATCTGTCTTGTTAGAACACCCGTTAATGTCAGCCTTACCTGGTGGTATCCTAGTAAAACCATATCTCATAGACTTACCTGAAAGAGCACCTTACCTTGTTCCAGTTATACTCACCAATGAGTCGGAACATGACGTGACAATCCCTCAGAAGTGTGTCATTGGAGAAATTTGTGCATATCAACGAGTCCTATCACAAGAACACTCTGTGAAAGTCACAAAGTCCAAAACTGAACCAAAGTCCACTCTGAAGTTCAACTTTGACTCTTCCCCCATTAGCGCTGAATGGAAAGAGTGCCTAACAGAAAGACTCAGTCAGATGCCCGAAGTATTTGCACAAAACGATCTTGACTTTGGCAAAATGGATCAAGTGAAACACACAATCAACTTATTAGATGAAACACCGTTCAAACACAGAGCACGTCCCATACATCCAAATGACCTGGAAGTGGTCCGTAAGCATCTCAAAGAGCTCCAACAAGCAGGCGTGATAAGAGAGTCCACTTCCCCATTTTCTTCGCCTATTGTAGTGGTGCGAAAGAAAAATGGCGATGTCCGCCTTTGTATTGATTACAGGAAGCTTAACATGCAGACTGTAAAAGATGCTTACGCCCTCCCCAACTTGGAGGAAATGTTTTCCACCTTGACCGGTTCACAGTGGTTCTCCGTTCTCGATTTAAAGTCTGGGTACTACCAAATTGAGGTAGAGGAGCTGGACAAACCAAAGACGGCGTTCATATGTCCCATGGGCTTTTGGGAATTCAATAGAATGCCCCAAGGCATTACAAACACCCCCAGCACGTTCCAGCGCCTCATGGAGAAATGCATGGGCGACATGAATCTGCATGAGGTGATTGTGTTCCTCGATGACATCATTGTATTCTCCAAGACGCCCGAAGAACACGAGGCTCGCTTAATGAAAGTTCTTAATCGCCTAAAAGAGTACGGGCTTAAACTCTCCCCTGAGAAATGCAAATTTTTTCAAACTTCTGTCAGATACCTCGGTCACATTGTGTCCAGTAAAGGAGTTGAGACCGACCCCGAAAAAGAGAAAGCCCTAAGTACCTGGCCTGTGCCCCTTGATCTCAAACAGCTCCGCTCGTTCTTAGGCTTTTCAGGGTACTATAGGCGGTTCATTAAGAACTATTCCAGCATAGTTAAGCCCCTCACTGACTTAACAGCAGGCTACCCTCCTTTGCGAAAAAGCCCAAAGCCCAAAGCTAAGCCTGTCCAGTACCACGACCCAAAGACACCGTTTGGTGAGCAGTGGACTTCTTCCTGTGATCTTGCATTCAAAACCATCATTGAAAAGCTCAGTACTGCGCCTGTCCTGGGTTTCGCTGACCCTCAGTTGCCATATACCCTCCATACTGACGCCAGCACTACAGGGCTTGGTGCCGCCCTCTATCAAGAGCAGGAGGGCCAGACTAGGGTCATAGCTTATGCAAGCCGGGGGTTGTCAAGAAGTGAGTCCCGTTACCCCGCCCATAAATTAGAATTTTTGGCCCTAAAGTGGGCAGTAATGGAGAAGTTCGCAGACTATTTATATGGCAATCATTTTACTGTCATGACAGACAGTAACCCCCTGACTTACATTTTGACTACTGCTAAGATGGATGCCATGAGTTATAGGTGGCTAGCTGCTCTGTCGACGTTTAACTTTAAGCTCCAATACAGAGCAGGCAAGCTTAACTCAGATGCAGATGGCCTCTCTAGACGGCCACATGGCGAGTTACTTGATGATGCAGTGTCCCAAAAGGAGCTTGACCGCATACAGCAGTTCACTCAAACTCACTTGTCTCTTCCTGAGAACAGTTCAAGTTCCGAGGTAGTGTCTGCTATATGTGAAAAACAACTTGTCTGTAGCTCTTCAGACAACACCTTCCCTTTGGTTCACTCATTAGCCCTCTCTGTAGCCACCATTCCTGATGGCTACGCCGATGAAGATGACTGTGGTGGTCTTCCAGTTGTACCCCACATGACTCCTGAACAGATCAAAAACGAACAAAGAACTGACCCCTGTTTAAGAGAAGTGATTGCACAAATTGAAACTGGGCTAAAAGTTCCACCAACTGTACGAACTGAGCTTCCTGACATCAACTTGTTACTCTGAGAGCTCAGTCGACTTGAAATGTGCAATAACATCCTCTACCACACTCGTCAAGACCAAGGAAATGTTACTTACCAGCTCGTCTTACCTGAACAGCTCTGCGATTCAGTCTTTCAGAGCCTCCACTGTGACATGGGCCATTTAGGCACAGAGCGTACTTTGGATCTCGCCCGAACAAGGTTCTATTGGCCTCGCATGGCGGCAGATATTGAAAAGAAGATCAAGACATGTAATCGCTGCGTAAGACGTAAAACCGCTCCAGAACGAGCTGCTCCGCTGGTCAACATCAAGTCCACCTGACCGCTTGAACTTGTCTGTATGGATTTCCTGTCCATTAAGCCCGATCAAAGCAACACAAAGGATGTGCTCGTGTTAACTGATCATTTCACGAAATGCGCTGTAGCCATCCCTACCAGCAATCAGAAAGCTCAGACCGTTGCAAAGGCACTTTGGGACAACTTTATAGTCCACTACGGGATACCCGAACAGTTACTTAGTGATCAGGGTCCCGATTTTGAGTCCCATATCATAAAAGAACTTTGCAAAATCATGGGCATTCGCAAAATCCGGACGACACCCTATCATCCCAGAGGTAACCCAGTAGAACGTTTCAATAGAACGTTATTGAGCATGCTGGGTACTCTGGAGGAAAAGAACAAATCTCATTGGCACAACTATGTAAGACCACTTGTACATGCGTACAGTTGTATGAAGAATGACACTACTGGTTTTGCCCCGTATGAGTTAATGTTCGGTCGTCAGCCGAGATTGCCCATCGACCTTGCATTTGGGCTCCCGTTTCACAACAAAAGTTTCAAGTCACATTCCCAGTACATTGAAAAACTGAAGACAACTCTACAAGAAAGCTACAAACTAGCAACAGAAAATGCTAACAAGATTGCTGAAAGAAGCAAAACAAGATTTGATATGCGAGTGAAACCCTCAAAACTAGAACCAGGCGACAGAGTTTTAGTACATGCAGTCCGCCTCAGAGGCAAGCACAAACTAGCAGACAGGTGGGAAGCTGAAATCCACATTGTGGTGAGCCAAGCAGGTGACTTGCCTGTTTACACTATAAAACCTGAGACAAAAGATGGTCCTGTTCGCACCGTTCACCGCGACCTCTTGCTTCCCTGTGGTTTTCTTGCCCCTGTTGAGGAAGAACCTGTCCAATCAAAACGTGTCCGCAAACCTAAGACAAGACAGTCACCTGAACAAAGTGAGGAATGTGAGAATTCAGAACCGGAAAATGAAGATGTCTATTGGTACAGAGAAGAACCAATCCAAACGCCCATAAAGCTCACTCGAGTTTATGAAATTCCCCATCCAAAGACATCCTTTAAAGGAGACATTCCTGCTGAAACTCACTCACCTGAGAATGACAACCAAATAGAAAATGTCACTTCACCTGGATGTGACCACTTGCCTGGGAATGACATCTCACCTGGATGTGACAACTTACTGAATGATGGAAACCTGGAGGAAACTGAAACAAATGTGGAACCATCAAACAATGAGAATGGAACTGAAAGTGAAACCAACTTATCTGATAAAAGTACCTGTGATGAACCTGCGGAAGAAAAAGAACCTGAAAAAGAAGTCCCACAGACTGTGAGACATTCCGAGAGGACAACCTCCCAGCCAGAAAGACTACAGTATAGTCAGTTGGGAAACCCTCGCCTAACTGCTGCCCAGTCCCTGTTTCAAGGACTAAACCTGGCTTTTACCAGAGCCTTAACAGAGACAGATCCTAAGATTATTCAAACCTGGCTTTTACCAGAGCCTTAAGAGTCAGATCCTAAGATTATTCCCATGATCACTAGTCCTCCCGTCAATACCATCAAGCTAATCCCATGCAAAGGGACTTGCATGATTCTAAGGGGGGATAGTGTAACCCAGTGTTAAAAACGTGGATGGAATTATGAATGTCGATACCGCTTTAAGAAGAAGGTTGGGACATTCATTTCACAATGGGAGTAGATAGTTTAACGTGAATTAAATTATAAATACTGATACCACTTTTAAAAAGAAAAACACTCATTTCACAATGGGATGATTCAAATATGAATATTTAAATAAATATATATTCATAAATAGTAGGAACAGTAGGTCCGCCCTCCAGTAGGTTCACCACCTGCAGGAGGGATCATGGAAGTCCGGTGCTATGTGGATTAGGTGGCAGTCAAAGGCGGAGACCTTGGCGGACTGATCCCAAGCTTTCTAAACTGGCTTTTGGTACGTGGAATGTCACCTCTCTGGTGGGGAAGGAGCCTGAGCTGGTGTACGAGATTGAGCGATACCGGCTAGATATAGTCGGCCTCACCTCAACACACAGCTCCGGTTCCGGAACCAGTCTCCTGGAGAGGGGCTGGAGCTTGGCCTTTTCTGGAGTTGCCCCGGGCGAGAGGCGACGAGCAGGGGTAGGTATTCTTGTATCGCCCCACCTTGCTGCCTCTATATTGGAGTTTTCCCCGGTGGACGAAAGGGTTGCTTCCCTGCGCCTTCGGGTTGGGAAACGGGTCCTGACCATCATTTGTGCCTATGCACCAAATGATGTTTCAGAGTACCCACCCTTTTTGGAGTCTGTGACTGGGGTGCTGGAGGGTGCTCCTCCTGGAGACTCCATTGTCCTACTGGGGGACTTCAATGCGCACGTGGGCAACGACAGTGAAACCTGGAGGGGGGTGATTGGGAGGAACGGCCTGCCCGATCTGAACCCGAGTGGTGTTCAGTTATTGGACTTCTGTGCTAACCACAGTCTGTCTATAACGAACACCATGTTCAAGCATAAGGGTGTCCATATGTGCACCTGGCACCAGGACACCCTAGGCCGCAGGTCGATGATCGATTTTGTTATCGTATCATCAGACCTGCGACCGTATGTCTTGGACACCCGAGTAAAGAGAGGTGCAGAGCTGTCAACTGATCACCACCTGGTGGTGAGTTGGATCCGATGGCAGGGGAGGAAGCCATTCAGACCTGGTAGACCCAAACGTATAGTGAGGGTGTGCTGGGAGCGTCTGGCTGAGGCCCCTGTCCGGGAGGTCTTCAACTCCCACCTCCGGAAGAACTTCAACCACATTCCGAGGGAGTCTGGAGACATGGAGTCTGAATGGGCCATGTTCTCCACCTCTGTTGTTGAAGCGGCAGCCCAGAGCTGCGGCCGCAAGGTGGTCGGTGCATCTCGTGGTGGCAACCCCCGAACCAAGTGGTGGACACCAGTGGTGAGGGGGGCCATTAAGCTGAAGAAGGAGTCCTATCAAGCTTGGTTGGCTTGTGGGACTCCCGAAGCAGCTGAGGTGTACCGGCAGGCCAAGCGGAGTGCAGCTCGGGTGGTTGCTGAAGCAAAAACCCGGGTATGGGAGGAGTTCGGTGAGGCCATGGAACAAGACTTTCGGTCGGCTTCAAAGAGATTCTGGCAAACTGTTCGGCGGCTCAGGAGGGGAAAGCAGCTCCCCGTCCACACTGTGTATGGTGCGGATGGGACACTGTTGACTTCAACTGGGGATATCGTCGGGCGGTGGAAGGAATACTTCGAGGATCTCCTCAATCCCACTGATACGCCTTCCACAGAGGAAGCAGGGTTTGGGGACGAGGGGGATGACTCGCCTATCACAGGGGCTGAGGTCGCCAAGGTGGTTAAAAATCTCCTTGGTGGCCGGGCCCCGGGGGTGGACGAGATTCGCCCCGAGTACCTCAAGGCCCTGGATGTTGTTGGGTTGTCATGGTTGACACGCCTCTGCAACATTGCGTGGAGGTCGGGGGCAGTGCCTTTGGCATGGCAAACCGGGGTGGTGGTTCCTCTCTTCAAAAAAGGGGACCGGAGGGTGTGCTCCAACTTTAGAGGGATCACACTCCTCAGCCTCCCTGGGAAGGTCTATGCCAAGGTACTGGAGAGGAGAGTCCGGCCGTTGGTCGAACCTCGGATTCAGGAGGAGCAATGTGGTTTTCGTCCTGGCCGTGGCACATCGGACCAGCTCTTTACCCTCTCGAGAATTCTTGAGGGTTCGTGGGAGTTTGCCCAACCAGTTTACATGTGTTTTGTGGACTTGGAGAAGGCATTTGACCGCGTCCCTCGTGGATTTTTGTGGGGGGTGCTTCGGGAGTATGGGGTATCGGGCTTGTTGTTACGAGCTATTCGGTCTCTGTACGACCGTTGTGAGAGTTTAGTTCGCATTGCCAACACTCGGTCGGAGTCATTCCCAGTGAGAGTTGGACTCCGCCAGGGCTGCCCTTTGTCACCGGTCCTGTTCATAATTTTTATGGACAGGATTTCTAGGCGCAGCCAGGGAATGGAGGGTGTCATGCTTGGTGACCACAGGATCTCATCTCTGTTGTTTGCAGATGATGTTGTCCTGTTGGCTTCATCCAGCAATGACCTACAGCTCTTGCTGGGACGGTTTGCCGCTGAGTGTGAAGCGGCTGGGATGAGAATCAGCACCTCCAAGTCCGAGTCCATGGTCCTCAGCCGGAAAAAGGTGGATTGTCCTCTCCGGGTTGGGGACAGGCTCCTGCCCCAAGTGGAGGAGTTTAAGTATCTTGGGGTCTTGTTCACGAGTGAGGGGAAAATGGAGCGAGAGATCGACAGACGGATTGGAGCAGCATCTGCAGTGATGCGGACGTTGTACCGGTCTGTTGTGGTGAAGAGGGAGCTTAGTTCTAAGGCAAAGCTGTCGATTTACCAGTCAATCTACGTTCCTACTCTCACCTATGGTCACGAGCTTTGGGTAATGACCGAAAGAACGAGATCGCGGATACAAGCGGCTGAAATGAGCTTTCTCCGTAGGATTGCTGGACTCACCCTCAGAGATAGGGTGAGGAGCTCAGTCATCCGGGAGAGGCTCAGAGTAGAACCGCTGCTCCTCCACATTGAAAGGAGTCAGTTGAGGTGGTATGGGCATCTGATTAGGATGCCTCCTGGACGCCTCCCACTTGAGGTGTTTCAGGCACGTCCCACTGGGAGGAGACCCCGGGGCAGACCCAGGACTCGGTGGAGAGACTATGTCTCCCAGCTAGTCTGGGAACGCCTTGGTATCCCCTCTGAAGAGCTGGAGCAGGTGGCTGGGGAGAGGGAAGTCTGGGCTTCTCTGCTTGAACTGCTGCCTCCGCGACCCGGACCTCCGGAAAAGCGGTAGAAGATGGATGGATGGATGGAGTAGGAACATTTTCTAGAAGGTTCTGATAAAGTTTCTAGTATTGTGTGTTGATATTTTGAGTAACCAATGGCTATGCCGTTGTTGGGTCACGCCACCCAATGGGTTAAGCGCTCTCTCCCTGGGTCTGGGATGACTTGCATTTTTGGCTTAGTCACGCCAGACGCCGAAAGACACAGACCAGAGAGAGAGACTGTCCTTGGTGATATGGCGACGCTAGCGTGCTGGTAGCAGCCTTTACCTGGATAAAACCCTTGAAATTGATTGGGATCCAAAGGCTGTTGACGCCGTTGAGCACGGGAACTCCATTGAAGCACGAGCCACTTGGCATGGTCAGGTTCTTGTTCTTTTTTTTTTCCTGTGGACTGGTTTGACCAGAGCGTGGATCTCCAAATCTGGATAGCGAGCCGAAGCCCGAACCCTAGAAACTGCTAGAGGTGACCCAACTGGTCACCTGGTACTGATACAAAAAAAGAACTGTGAATATTGTAAATATAATTTGAGTTTATGGTTTGTGGGGTTTTTTTTATCGCACTGTGTATTTGTTTATATATGTACATATTTTGAAATATACTTAGTTCCAAGTTCCATACACCGTGTGTGTGTGTGTCATCTGTTGTTGCACCTCCCAGGCTCCTACAAACCCAGAGTCGGTCTGACCTGACCCAATTACCCCCAATCAGTAGTGGTATACCCCATTGTATTACTGTATGTTAGTGGTACTACTGGTATTACAAATGCAAGTTTGGGGATTTGGAGGACGGGCTAGTGAGGGACAAGTTAGCCCATGGCACCAATGATGTTTGGCTAAATGTGACGCTATGAAAGGCTAAGGTGCCACTATCACTGGAGGAAGTGCTGGAGTTGGTGGAACAAAGGGAGTCCACAGCCCAATGCAAGCTAACGGCTAAAGCTAGCGAGGGGCTGACCGCGTGTGATTTCCTGCCGAGAGCGGAGGTTTGCATGCTAGCTGAGCAGGAGCAGCTGGTTGTGGAAGCTACACAGTGGGAGTGTGAGACAATGCAGGCTGAGGGCCCTGGGGAAGAATAGCAGCCGCAGGACGCAGAGACGGCACAGCGGGACATCTGGAGTGAGAGTACCAGGAGCAGCAACTAGGCATCTGGGTTGGAGGATGTGGCCGACGAGAACGGTGCTGAGAGCCCAGAGGGAGAACAGCTGCAAACAGTCAGTGAGTCGACGCAGTGGAGCACCTGGAGCGAGAGTGCTGAGAATGGTGACCGGGTGCCCGGGTCGGACAGTGGAGCCGACGGGGGTGACGCTGAGGGCCCGGAGGGACAACAGCCGCAGCCGGACATGATGACAGCTCAGTGGTGCACCGGGACCAAGAGTGCTGGATACAGCGGCGTGGTACCTGGGCTGGAGAGCAAGACTGACGGGGGTGATGTCTTGAGCCCCAGAGGTGAGCAGCAGCAGCCGTGTGCCCTGGAGGAGGGTGCTGGGTATTGTGACAAGGTGCCCGAGGCAGCGGACGACGCCGGGGAGCGAGCTTCGGGTCTACCCGAGGTGCGGCCACTGGGGGCTGGAGTGTCTGGAGCCATGGTGGCGGTGAAGCAGACGGTCGTGAACAGTTCGGCAGGTGCAAAGAGATGGTGCACCGGAGAACAGCTTGGTGAGCCGAGAGGGAAGAAGCTCCTTATGGCGGGAGAAGACATTTTCGCCAGGGAGGGGGGCTTTAACCCTGGAGCTGGACGGCGGCTGGGTGTACAGACGCCATGGGGCTGTCCTGGGCCTCTGGTTAGAGACATCTTTGCCAGGGAGGGGGCTTCGACCCCAGAGGGAGACAACGGCCAGGGGCACATATGCCATGGGGCTGCCCAGGTCCTCCGTGGCAGACTAGAAAATGGTGGCTGGCTAGAGACATTGGGGTCACTTAGATATTATGTGTAAATATGTAAATACATCAATATGTGTTTTGTATATACTGTTTGCTGGTGTGCATATGAGTGAGTGTGAATAATATGGGATTATTTTGTATTTTTAAAGAGAGATGGTCCAATTTTGAATTATTTTGTGTGAAAGTGATAGGTTGTTTTATTGCAGCTTATTGTTCCCCATGTTCTTAGTGTGTGATTCGGGTTATAAATTTAGGTGGTTTTCAATGGTGTGTGTGACTTTCCATTTTCTAAGGGGGGAGGGAATGTTGTGTGTGATATGTTTGTGTGGATAGTAGTGCCTGCCCCCCTAGGGTGGCGTGAGGTTGGCACAGCCTCTCTGTGTATAAACCCCGATCTGTTAATAAAGTAGGGAGTTCTGTGTTGCATGAAGTCTCACCTCCGACTCCCTTATTTATACTTATCCCTTATTTATATTTATACTTATTTATACTCTTTATACTGCGGACTTCTCACACAACACAACACACTGCCATCTACAGAAGTTCTCTGATGACTCTGCGATCGTTGGCCTCATCTCCAATGGAGATGAAGCTGAGTACAGAGGGCTTATCCAGGACTTCGTGGACTGGTGCCATCGGAACTGCCTCCAGATCAACGCGAGGAAAACTAAGGAGCTGGTGGTGGACTGCCGCAGGCATGGGCAACCCCTCACAGCACCAGTAAATATACAGGGAACAGACATCGAGATGGTGACATCCTATAAGTACCTGGGTGTTCATCTGAACAATAAACTAGACTGGTCACACAATACTGACGCACTCTACAAGAAGGGACAGCGCAGGCTGTTCCTGCTGAGGAGACTTAGGTCTTTTGGTGTACAAGGGGCGCTGCTGAAGACATTCTATGACACGGTGGTGGCATCAGCCATCACTTTTGGAGTGGTCTGCTGGGGCAGTGGCATTACTGCAGCCGATAGGAAGAGACTGAACAAACTGATCAAGAAAGCTAGCTCTGTCCTGGGGCAGCGCCTTGATCCGGTGGAGGAGATAGGAGAGAGAAGGACGGTGGCTAAACTGTCATCTCTGCTGGAGTCCGAGTTCCACCCTATGCAGGACATACTGAATGCACTGAGGAGCTCATTTAGCAGCAGACTACATCATCCCAGGTGCACAACCGAGAGGTTTCGCAGGTCCTTCCTACCAACGGCTGTCAGACTGTACACTAACTAACTAACTAACTAACCTGCACTTATATAGCGCTTTTCTAGTCACAAAGACCACTCAAAGCGCTTTCATTAATACTAACCCTCTATTCTAAGGGCCTATAGGAAACAAATATCTAGGGACAATTTAGAACAGCCAATTAACCTAACATGCATGTTTTTGGCATGTGGGAGGAAACCGGAGAAATCCCGGAGTAAACCCACGCAACACGGGGAGAACATGCAAACTCCACACAGATCACTGTTGGTCGGGGGCTGGGATCGAACCCACGATCCCCACAATCCCCCGGCCAAGGGTAAACTGTGCTGCCGCAGTGCTAACCACTGCGCCACCGTACACCCTAAGCAGGGCTGCTCGCAGAGATAGCAAAAAGACGTAACAAACTAATAGTTTTTTTGAATGCAAAAGATGCAATAGACTTACACAATGGTCCCCTCCGGCATACAACTAGGAAAATACCGGTCGCTATGGAGGGTGTGAATATGTATGGGCACATATTCATACCATGTAGGATAACTAAGTAGACGGTTATGCTGTTTCATCCCATCTAGCAACAATGCTCTGCACTGTGTTTGTTTATATATTTACATATTTATTCCATCTAGCTACAATGCTCCGCACTGGGTGTGTTTATATTTATATATCTATACATTTATTCCATCTAGCTACAATGCTCCGCACTGTGTGTTTATATATCTACATATTATTCCATCTAGCTACATTGCGCCGCACTGTGTGTGTGTTTATATATTTACATATTTATTCCACCTAGCTGCAATGCTCCGTACTGTGGGTGTTTATATATTTACATATTTATTCCATCTAGCTACAATGCTCCGCACTGTGTGTCTGTGTGTGTGTATATATTCTCCGTTGTGGGACTAATAAAGGCTTATCTTATCTTATCTTATCTTATTTCACCACATAAAAGATTGTTAATTAGGTCACCCTGCCTGCTCAGCCACACCTGCTGCTCATTTGTCTGTTCAGTATTTAAGCTCTGCTAGTTCATTGTTTCACTGCGGCAGCATTATATGGACTCTCCATTTGGACTTTCTCCTGGGACTTTTTCCCCTCTCCTCCCCACAGCGTGCCCTGCTCTGGGTTACGAAGCTTGTAAGTTGTGTTTGTTCTTTATTTTGTAATTGCTTGCCAGTTCACTTGTTGGAGCACCTTTGTATTTATTCTTTATTTTCTATGTGGCTCGCCAGTTTACATGTTGGAGCATTTTTGTGTTTGTTCTTTATTTTCGAATTGCTCGCCAGTTCGCTTGTTAGAGCACTTATTACCTCTGCCAAGGAGGTTATGTTTTCATCAGCGTTGGTTTGTCTGTCTGTCTGTCTGTTTGTTTGTTAGCAAGATAACTCAAAAAGTTATGGACGGATTTTCATGAAATTTTCGGAGATTGTCAGAAATGGGGTATCCTACAGATGATTAGATTTTGGTGGTGATCCGGATCACCCTCTGGGAAAAAAAAAAAAAAACAAGCATCGTCGACCTCCGTCAGTCTATGATGACCATGGAAGAGAATCCTAAACGTCTACTCTGCTGGAACAGCACCGCCTGTGGCTGAACAGGCCGATGCGCAAATGGCAGTCCCTGTCACACAGGTCGCACTTGTGGGTGGTCTCCGTGCTGCTGTATAGCTAATAGCATCACAGTATAGCTAATATATGTCACTTGCGAATGGCATTTTTTTCATGGTCAAGGAATCTATAAAGTTAGACAAAATAAATGTAGGATTAATATTTATGATGTTAAACACTGTATGGGGGGAACTGTGGCGCTTGGCGGAGGTCTGCGCTCTCCAATTGCTTTTCTAGTATTTATTCTTTGTTAATAAATGTCAGCGTTTGGATCTGCCTTTCTGCCCAGTAGGGGCCTCTTCATGACAGAAATATAATAATACACTTTATGTAGATGGTAGATTATATGTAAGGCCTCCATTTCTGTTGATTGAGGGTTAAATTTAGGGATTTCATCAACAACAGTTCATAATTTCATCAAAGATTCAGAAAATCTGAAGAAGCAGCAAGACCAAAACAAACACTGAATGCCCATGACCTTTGATTCCCTCAGGCGGCACTGCATTAAAAACTGACATCATTCTGGAAAGGATATGCCATGATCTGGACATGGTTTTAAACCTTGTCCACGCTGTTTTCTCTTGTCATTATTATTATCATTATCGCCTTCTGTGATTATCCTTGTTTACTTTTATTATTTGTTCATGGTCCTTCTTTTCTCCAGTTTCTTGTGATATTATGGACCCCTCATTATCTTTACTAGTGCATGCCTGTCATTGCCCGTAGAAACCAAGTGTAAGCAAGTATTTCTGCATGCCCGTAGAAAGCAGGTGTAAGCAAGGGTGTAAGCAAGCACATCAGCATTCGTTCAGTGATGCCGAACTTTGATCTTTGTGTCATAGCGAGTCCTATGATCATGAGTGATGACTGCCTTTGATCTTTGATGTCATAGTGAGTCCTATGATCTTTGATGATGTCATAGCGACTCCTATGATGCCTGCATTTGATCTTTGATGATGTCATAACAAGTCCTATGATCTTTGCTGATGTCATAGCGAGTCCTATGATTGTGATGCCTGCATTTGATCTGTGATGTCATAGCTGTCAAACTCCCCGTGCGCTTTTCCACAGCACACGCAGGAGAAGGATGGATGGATTTAAAAGCAGGGTTTTCACCAAACACACATTTAGTGACAAAACACAGTTCAAAAATAAAGACTTACAGGTAGGAAAGATGTACACAATAGGCTGACGCAGGAGCAAACAGCGGGCAGACCACTGTGTACCGTGGCCATTGGAAAATAATACAAAATAGCACACATGCACTCGGGAGAGCGAGGAAGACTTTAGGAAGCTCAGCTGACTAAGGGAAGCAAACTGGGAAACAGCCTAAGTGTAGCAGTAGAGCTGCGGGGAGAAACGCTACCAGATACGCGTAGCAGCTAGCCACACAGAGAAACGCAAGACAATTTACTCACGGCCAGGAGCAGTCCAAGAAGTCCAATTCTCCCGTGGAGCATGAATAACAAATCCTTCGGGACGTGACGGTCACACGACGGAAAACGATCTTGTGACTCGTATAATGGTCCAGCGGTGTTTGACTAGCAAAGAGCTGCTTAAGTACAAACACCGCTGGCCTATCAAATAAGGAACACCTGGGCGAGGCACGGGAAAGATAATTACCAGGGCACACAGCTGACTGTCAGAGAGAGGGGGGCGTGGTCAGACCGGCGAACGTTAGACAGCGCCCACCAGAAAGTGGGTCAAACAGCTGCCTAACAATCGCTGGCCAGAGCAGCGGTCAAACAAAAAAAAAAATAAATGACACACAGGAGAGAAATCATAACACAACACGGGACCAAGAAAGATCAGAACTGAGCCCGCAGGAGAACACAGGCTCGGGTCATGACAATAGCAAGTCCTATGATCGTGAGTGATGCGCGCTTTTGATCTTTGATGCCCTATGATTGTGAGTGAGCGTGAGTGATGCTTGCCTTTGATCTTTGATGATGTCATAGCAAGTCCTATGATCGTGAGTGATGCAGTCCAAGGATGGATAATTTTTTCACACATAAGGAGTTGTTCAGAACTCCTTATACATAGGAACATGATAGGATATCATGTAAACATCATAGGAACATCATAGGCGGTCCTATGATCTTTTAGCAAGTCCTATGATCGTGACAGACACACAGAGATTTCTTGAATTTATAGAGTGACGATGATGATTGTCTTCTGTGTTTTCCCCGGTCCCCAGTTGGTTGTGTTGTCCCTGTTGTTCCTGTTGTTGCTGTCCTCTGTGTCCTCCCTCCTTCTTCTTCTTTTAGATTTGAGTGGTGGTTGGCAACCAGCCTACAGGTGCATTACTGCCACTGACTTGATTATCATCACTCTATACCTTGGTCTTCAGAGTAAGTCTTGTGTGTATCCCCTGTATTTGGTTACCTATCGTTCCCAGTCCCTCATGTTTCCCGTGCTCATAGCCATGTTCCCCCACGTGTGTTACTGTTAAGCCCTTGATTGTCCTCCCAAATGTCCCGCATTTGTTCTTCTTCTTCTTCTTCTTTTAGATTTGATTGGAGGTTGGCAACCAGCTTACAGGTGCATTACCGCCACATACTTCACTCTATATCATCACTCTATGCTCATGTTCATCTTACTCTCAATCTCCTGCATTTATGATTATCGGTTGCCCTATTACATCTGTCTGAGTTTGTTTTCTGGTGTGGCGTCATCATTAGTTATCCCCTCTGGTTTCCCTGTGTCAGCACGGGAGGAGACTGCAGCTCCAGCTGAGAGAGACAAAGAGGATGGCTGTAATGCCGAGGGAGGCTGCTGCTTCGACGTAGGATAAATGGCTGCCGGAGAGGCGGGAGGATTCCTCTGGCTGTCCGATATGGGAGAACGCTGCTAAGGTGGAGCTGAAGTTGGCGAGTCTGGAGAGAGGAGGGGCTTCTTCTGGGTTGGGCGCCTCCACAACGGCTTCGGTTCAGTGGGAGGTGACCCCATCATCAATCCACTGAACGAGTGTTGGAATCATGGAGACCGTGGACACCAGGTCCGCATATTGGGGATAATTCCACAGGCTGGGATGAGCTTCCAGAATCCCCACTGCTCCATATATGCTCCACACACTCCACACGCTCCATATACTGTATGTTCCACAAGGCCTTCTTGGGCTCCTTGGGTCCGTGGGTGGCGAGAGCTTCATCCACGTAACTTTGGATGAAATCCGTCGCCCATTCCTCCTCCAGGCTGGGGGACCCCGCTGCCATCTCCATTTACTCGGGTGAGACTGGCACGCTGGGGACATCATGAGCTCCAAGACAGGTGAGTGAGGAAAAACACAAAAAGGTGAAAAAATGCCCTACTGCAAAAGCTGGGTTTTCACTGACGCCTGTCAACTGTCATGAACGCCCCTCTGGGGCAAAAACAAACCGAAACGCTTGACTGCAGTTGAGGCATTTTATTAACAGAAAAAACATAAACAGTCAAAAATCACTGTGTAGGCGAAAACAAAAAGGCAACACGAATAACTTACACAGCTGAGCTTCTCCAGGGCTGAGAAATCCCTGGAGGAAAGGAGGGGGAGACTGTCCAAGGAGCTGGAGATCAGTCTAAACACAGTTGCGGCAGTTGTAAGGGCAGAGAAGAAGGGCAGTGTCTAAATACATGAAAATAATGAGCAGCAGGTGTGAGAGCCGAGCTTCTTCTTCTTCTTCTTTTAGATTTGATTGACAACCAGCTTACAGGTGCATCACCGCCACATACTTCACTCTATATCATCACTCTATATCTTTGTATAAGGAGATCCGAACAACTCGTGTGAAAAAAATTATCTGTCCTTGGACTGTGTCCTAACAACTAGGTGCCTAGTTAAATCCAGTTTCCATCATTCCTGACAGGAAACTAATTGCATAACTGCTCCCAGCTGATGAGGGAACAGACTGAGTACAGAGAGAGGGAAAATAGCAGGTGTCCTAAAACACAATCACTCACAGCTGATGGACTGACAGACTGTAAGTGAAAAATGGGTGTGTCTAGGAACGGAGGAGAGAGGCTAAGTCCCCCAAACAACATAACAAACTAACAGGAAAAAAATAACAGAAAAACACTCAAAACTACAAAAGGAGTCTGAGCACTGGCTCAGACACATAACATATTCCTGCCCACTAGAAGTGGCAGTGTGACTTTTTTACAACCCTCTCCCCCCCAATGCTACCATGCCACAAGCACAGAGGCATCAGCACATTGGTGCTTTCATTTGCCTTTAGGGCTCTTCCTGTATTACAGCCCCCATGCTGTCTTTGTTTTGGCATTTTGTTAATAAACCTTGTGACCAGAGCTTTCGCCTCCTCCTGGGTCCATTATTCCCTGCCTGCCAGAGGCATTTGTGAGAGAATGATGCCACCAAATCAGGAATTAGCAGGTTTGGACTTCTGGGGCATGGGTCTCAACGCGGATGAGGTGTGGGCAGCACAAACTGTTGAGGACTTTGTCTCAGACGCCCGCACCTCCTGCACACCAGAGATGGCCCTGAAGGACCTGGGCGTCGCAGCCGGGGTAATTGAATCATACCCCAGCCTGTAGGACTATCCTGAGCTGGTCAGGCTGTTGGTCTCTGCGCAAAATCTCTGGCATAGTATGTATCAGCATATGGTGGGAGACATATGCTCTACACCGAAGCCTGCGCTGACGGCAAAGCATCCCCTGGTTTTGGCATCTAGCTCTCTTCTCCGCTTACCAGCTCCAGTCTGCCTTTCCCCAACTCCACAGCCACTCCATAGGCTGGAGGAGAGTTCACCATCAGTGCCGCCACCAAAGCATCCCTGGGTTACCATGCATCAGTTTCCCATACCTCCTCGCTCCACTCGAGCCCCACGGAGCTCTGCAACACCCTCTCCCACAGCAGCTATTGCTCTGGCTCCCACGGCAGCAATGGACACTACAGAACAGGAGGAACAGAGGTAGGTGGAGTCCACACAGATGGAGCTTTTACTGGAGTACAAGCCCTGGCTTACACCAGAACTTGTTTTTCCACCTTGTGGGGACCAACACACTTCAAGGGTCCCAGCGAGGACGCAAGCTCTGAGGAAACGCCACTCCACTCCTCATTCCAGTCCTCCGGTGATCATCCCAGCTCCCCCAGAGAGGGATCCGGTGGCAGCCGAGCAGGAGAAGTTGAGGCAAGTACCAATTTCTCTATTTTTCGCTCCATTAAATAATGACACTTGCAAGGGATCTCAGTTACAATTGCCATCTGTTCCTGATCCCTTGCCACCTGCTACTGTTGTCACAATTGTTGTATCCCTATCACTGATCTCTGCTCTCTCCCTTCCGCCCAAGTTCGCCTTCCTCCTCACTCCCGTGCCAGAAGTGGTGGTCTCCTCTCCAATCCCCACACCAGAAGAGATGGATACCTCCTCATCCGCTACAGCTACAGCAGTTTCTGAGGTGCACGCTTCAGCCCCAGCTGTCTCCGAGGTGCACGCCACAGCCACAGCTGTCTCAGAGGAGCACACTCCACCTTCACCACCGCCTGAGCTGCATACTCTGCACATCGTCCTAGAGCCCGGTGGGCCTCCACTCAGGCCGGCGATTCATCAGAGCAGTCTGCTCCGCCTCGTTTGTCAGAGCGGTCTGCTCCACCTGGTTCATCAGAGCAGTCGGCTCTGCCTGGTTTGTCAGAGTGGTCAGCTCCGCCTGGTTCGGTAGAGTGATCAGCTCCATCTGGGTCATCAGAGCGGTTGATTCCACCTGGGTCATCCAAGCGGTCAGCTCCACCTGTGTCGTCCGAGCAATCCGCTCCACCTGGGTCATCCGAGCAGTCAGCTCCACCTGGGTCATCAGAGTGGTCCGCTCCGCCTTCGCAGCTTGGGCTCGCTGCTTCTCAGCTGCTGTTAGTCCCATGCTGAAGCTCTCTCAGGTACTGTCCCCAGAGCTAAAAGCTCCTATGTTGGTATCTCCAGAGCTAAAAGCTCCTATGTTATTTCCTGAGTTTAAGACTCCTGTGTTATTATCGCAAGAGCAAAAGGCTCCTACATTGTTTTCTCTAGGGCTAGAGGTATCGTGAGCCAAGCTCTGGAAGTTCTGCCAGACTCAGTCTCGTGACTTTTTCCTTTTATTTATTTATACTAGTGCATACCCATGCATGCCTGTCGAAACCCATGCATGCCTGTAGAGGGGATGCATTGGAACAGAACTCTTGCCAGTTACAGGACAGTTGGTATAGCAACACAGCATTAAGTGGCAATCACATGTGATGGCTTTTGTATGCAGCAAAACATAAAAATCACACAAAATATGCCCTGCCATCTGGGGCTGTTTGCCCCTGCTTGTTACTTCTTCTCCTGCCTGTCACTGTTCTGTGTTATGTTGCTTACCTGTGTCTATATACAGTATACGTATGTTGTGTAAGGAGTCATGTGCTCTGTCTATGTGCCGTCATATAGACATCATCTGTTGGGTCTTCTTCTTCTTCGTTCAGACCACTGAAGGGTCTCCTCCTGTCTCGGACGGCTGTGTTGTTCACAGTCATGCATGCAGCGTACTGGTGGAACCTGAGGTGTTTCATGTTCACGGCATCCTTTCTGACGTGCAGCAGTTCTCATTCTATTGCTCTCCATCTGGTGGGTCTTCTTCTTCTTCGTTCAGACCACTGGTTGAGGGATAGGTGCGTCTTAATTGCAGTTCATGGGCACGATTCTGAAAAAGTGGCTTTCGACCCTGTTCAGGAAGGCCCGTGCATGCCCGTAGAAACTAAGAAACCGGAGCACCCGGAGAAAATCAGCACTTTGCTTGGCATTTTACACATTTGTAGTGTAGACTGGCATTTGTCAAGGTTACACATTTGCCATCATGTAGGCATGGCAAATCGTCCTATGATGTCTGAGTTCATAGGACGCGCTATGATGATGAGGCAGAGATCATAGGCTGTCCTATGATGTCCTATAAATGTGCTTTAAAGTCTGTCGTACCCTATGCTGGTGAAGGGTGTCCTTCTGTCTCAGACGGGTGCGATGTACTGCTGGAACCTCAGATGTTTCATCTTCATGGCATCTTTTCTGATGTGCAGCAGTTGTTATCATTCTATTCTCTCCATCTGGTGGGTCTTCTTCTTCTTTGTTGAGACCACTGATTGAGGGAAAGGTGTGTCATAATTCCAGTTCATGGACAGGATTATGAAAATAGATCTGAGCAAAAAGAGGCTTTCCGGCATGGACTCACTGTGTATGACATCATAAAGACATGAAGGCAGCCTTGATGTATATGACATCATAAAGACATGTTGCCTGATGCCTGTCACTGTGATGCCTGAGTTCATGGTCTATATGACATCATAAAGACACATTTGTCTATGTGTCCTATGATGCCTGAGTTCATAGGACATCCTATGATGTTCAGGCAGAGATCATAGGCCATCCTATGATGTCGTATGGCTGAGTTCATAGGATGTCCTATGATGTTCAGGCAGAGATCATAGGCTGTCCTATGATGTCCTATGAATGTGACAGACACACACACAGACACACACACACACACACACACACAGATTTCTTGCTTTTATAGAGTGATTTCTTGTATTTTGTGCCTTTTGAGTTTTATTACTGCCTTCTATTTTTCTGTTTACGCTTTTCAATTTGTAATTATAATTGTAATTATTTATTAGTCTGTTTTTGATGTTGTTTATTCCTTATATTTGTCCTTGGTGTTCCTTCTCTGGGTTGACAGCTGTCAGGCATCATTTCCGGTTTGGCGCTCTGTGTAGAAGTCACAAGCCCAGCCACTCCCCCCTCCTCTCTTCCAGCTGATCCCAATCTTTATTCATTATTACCTCTTTTGCCCGCTCAGGTGAACCCACACCTGTCATCACTTATGTATTTGGTTTTGACCCTATTTAAGGGAAGTTATTTTGTTCTCATTTGCCGCTGCCTTGACTACTCAAGTGTATCTACAGCCTCTCTTCGTCTCCGCCAGAGCCTATTCCTGCTCTGGCATGCTACTCTGGTAAGTTATCCCTCTCGTTACCTCCGCCAGGAGGTTATGTTTTTGCCGGGGTTTGTCTGTCTGTTTGTCTGTTGGTTAGCAAGATAACTCAAAAAGTTTTGGACGGATTTCGATGAAACTTTCAGGTGTTGTTGGAAATGGTACAAGGAAGAACTGATTAAATTTTGGGGATGATCCGGATCACCGTCTTGATTTTTAAAGGATTCTTTATTGTAACAATAATAGGTATCATGATCATCATCGTAACTACAATAATAGGTATCATCATCATCGTGATGATGATATGATGACTATGATGACTATGATGATGATGATGATGATGATGATACCTATTATTGTTACTACGATGATGATGATACCTATTATTATTGTAACTATGATGATAATGATGATGATGATACCTATTATTGTAACTATGATGATAATGCTCAGATGATAATGCGCAGACCTCCACTTGCTCTCCGAGTGCTTTTCTAGTTATTATTTTGTATTTTGAGCATGTTGCCGAACTTTACGTTTGTTGCTTGTTTTTTCAATAAACTGCCCAAACTCACAGTTGGCACATGGGTCTCAATTCTCTGCCCTGAAGGGCATTTATGACAGAAGGCAGCAGCCAGTAGAGACCCAGTTGCTGTGAGTTTGGTGATTTTTCTTTTTCTTGCCATTTCGTTCACCTCAGTGACAGAAAACCTCATTTTTTTTTCTCTCACTGGGATTACTATGTCTGTCACCCCAGAGTCTGCCACCCTAAAACTGAATGAGGTGAAGTGATGGTCAGTGGGAATTTTGGAGGATATTCTATCACAGGCTCTAGCCTCCTGTACTCCCGAGACAGCCCGAGAGTGTCTGGAGGATGCGGCACAGATACTGGAAGCATGTCCCAGACTGTGGGATCATCCGGAGCTCATGGACCTACTCCTCTCCCTAATCCTTCCTCAGTCCACGAGTGATGCGCCGGGGAGGTCAGCTCCGATGCCTACGTCCGTGCCAACGAAAGGCAAGCGTTCACACAGACAGAAACCTCCAGTCCCTCACCACTCTCCGGCGGCAGCTCCGCCTCCTCCTCCCGAGCCTTGGCCCGCTTCATCGGCCGAGGAGCTGGAGGAGCGCAGGCGAGTTATACTGGCAGACACTGACCTCCTCCTGCAGTTTAAGCCATGGCTCCTCCCGGATTTGGCTCAGAAGCTTACCAAGGGACCCGGAGTGTGAGCCAAGAGTGAGCGTCCCCTGACTCCAGAGCCTCTCCCTTTCCACTTTAAGCCTACGTCTCCGCCTCCTGCTCCTCGTCGTCGTCCTGGGAAATCCCGCTGGAGGAATGCCCCGACCTTTCAATCAGCAGCCTCTCCTACGCCGGGACAGAAGCCCCCCTCAGCAGTGCGCACCCAGTATTTTTCCTCTCCGGCTGAATCATCAGCTCTTCCTCTCTGCGCAGCTACTGTTCTCTGCTTCTCCCCCACGCCCTCATCCACTGCCGAGAGGTTGCCTGCCTTTCTCCTGGCTCCGCCCACCTTCGTGCCCACTGGGGCTGCTTCTCCACGATCCTAAGAGGAGCCAATATCCACTGTAGCCACGGAGAGGGACGACGCTACACCCACTGCAGCAGACAACATCAAAAACCAGGAACACAGACGTGTCATTTCATTCCTCTTCATTTTATGATGATACAGTGGGGCGAAAAAGTATTTAGTCAGCCACCAATTGTGCAAGTTCTCCCACTTAAAAGATGAGAGAGGTCTCCAATTTTCATCATAGGTATACCTCAACTATGAGAGACAAAATGAGAAAAAAAAATCCAGAAAATCACATTGAAGGATTTTTAATGAATTAATTGGTAAATTCCTTGGTAAAATAAGTATTTGGTCACCTACAAACAAGCAAGATTTCTGGCTCTCACAGACCTGTAACTTCTTCTTTAAGAGGCTCCTCTGTCCTCCACTCATTACCTGTATTAATGGCACCTGTTTGAACTCATTATCAGTATAAAAGACAGAGCCCCTCTCTCAAGGGGGGCTCTGGCTCTCAAGGAACACCCCAGGGTACCACCAAAAGAAAAAGGGCCTTCCCCTCAGCAGGGGCACAACAATAACCCACCAAGGGTGGGTGGTGGGGGGAACAGGCTAGGAGGGAACAAAACAAAACCCCACTCTGGACCCACACCAGTCAAAATCAGAGGATCAGGCCCCCAGGCCCAAAGAGCTGGAAAGTTCAGGAGGGCAACCAAAGTCCCAGGCCTGGCGTACTGCGAGGTGGAATTTGTCAGGTGGCCTGCCGGAGAATGTGGGCCACCTAACCCAATGGCCCAGTCCATCAGGCAGTCAACCAGAGTTCTTTAGCCACCTGAACAGCCAGGGTGGTCCAGGAGGTGGCTGCACAGCAGGGAGCAACAATGGTGGGCAGGACGGAGGAGTCGGGGGAACTACGGTGGTGTCTGGCACAGGAGGGGAGACCACAACGGTGTCTGGTAACAAAGGAGGAACCACGACGGCATCTGGCAGCGGAAGAGGAACCACGACGGTGTCTGGCAAATGAGGGGGAACCATGACGCTCTTGGACTGGCCAGCAGCACCCTCGGTGGTCCCAGACAGGAACATAGTTGCACCCATGGAAGCTCCGGGTTGGAGCAGAGCTGCACCCTCGGTGGCTCTGGGTTGGAGCAATGCAGCACCTACGGTGGCTCCATGCTGAAGCAATGCAGCACCCACAGTGACTCCGGGCTGGAGCAATGCAACACCCTCGGTGGGTCCGAAGTGGACCAACGCTGCACCCGTGGTGGCTCCGGGCTGGAGCAATGCTGCACCCGCGGTGGCTCTTCAGTGGCCCTGGGCTGGAACAGAGCATCCATGATGACCGCCACAGAGAAGGAAGCAGTACCCTCGAGGACTTCAGCCGGAGGGGTAGCAGCACCCACGGAGGTCCCAGACTGGAGCGGAGCACCGGCAACTGCCTTGGCAGGAGGAGCTGGACCCACGATGATCTTGGGTGGTGAACCAGGACTCACGGAGACATCTGGCAGATCTAACAGTACCTCAGCGACCCTGGGGGAGTGGTCAGACAAGACAAGTGAAAAAACAGGGTCAGGATCACCGGCAGTGGCGAAGCCCGGCGAGGTGAGGTCAGGCGCAGCTGACAGCTGCACCTGACTCTCCTCACCAAGAGCCTGGAAAGATTTCTCCAAAAAAGAGGAAGAGACAAAGGAGTGCACTTGCCTGAGCTCGAGCTCCTCCGCTGTCCAGGACTCCATCGATCCAGACGATGACGCCTCGGACTCGGCCCTCTGAAGGTCCAGCTCCAACTCTGCTGCAGCGGCCCCTGCAGAAGGCATGGTGGTAGGTGCAGTCCTGAGGCCCTCCAGCGAGATGACCCATGCAGGTGGCTTGTCTGGTGTAGATTCTGGTGGTTGGTTACCAGCTGGTGTTGAACCCTGTGTAGCTGAAGCCAGGGGATGCTCTATTGTTGGCACAGGCTTCAGGTCAGAGGCAGCGCTTTCCCTCTGCCCGGACCTCGGCTGTGGGGCTGGGACCTGGTCCTCCAGGGCCGTAGAGAAGGAGAGGCAGAGACACGGAGAGGACAGGTGAGAGGTTAATAGCTGCAACAGGCGGTGAGGACTCAGGGGACTGCAAACCATGAACCTCACTACCAGGAGTCAGACAAGGCATACAGTGGGGAAAAAAAGTATTTAGTCAGCCACCAATTGTGCAAGTTCTCCCACTTAAAAGATGAGAGAGGTCTCCAATTTTCATCATAGGTATAACTCAACTATGAGAGACAAAATGAGAAAAAAAAATCCAGAAAATCACATTGAAGGATTTTTAATGAATTAATTGGTAAATTCCTCGGTAAAATAAGTATTTGATCAATCACAAAAGTTCATCTCAATACTTTGTTATATACCCTTTGCTGGCAGTGACAGAGGTCAAACGTTTTCTGTAAGTCTTCACAAGGTTTTCACACACTGTTGCTGGTATTTTGGCCCATTCCTCCATGCTGATCTCCTCTAGAGCAGTGATGTTTTGGGGCTGTCGCTGGGCAACACAGACTTTCAACTCCATCCAAAGATTTTCTATGGGGTTGAGATCTGGAGACTGGCTAGGCCACTCCAGGACCTTGAAATGCTTCTTACGAAGCCACTCCTTCATTGCCCGGGCAGTGTGTTTGGGATCACTGTCATGCTGAAAGACCCAGCCACGTTTCATCTTCAATGCCCTTGCTGATGGAAGGAGGTTTTCACTCAAAATCTCACGATACATGGCCCCATTCATTCTTTCCTTTACACGGATCAGTCGTCCTGGTCCCTTTGCAGAAAAACAGCACTAAAGTATGATGTTTCCACCCCCATGCTTCACAGTAGGTATTGTGTTCTTTCTCCTCCAAACACGACAAGTTGAGTTTTTACCAAAAAGTTCTATTTTGGTTTCATCTGACCATATGACATTCTCCCAATCCTCTTCTGGATCATCCAAATGCTCTCTAGCAAACTTCAGACGGGCCTGGACATGTACTGGCTTAAGCAGGGGGACACGTCTGGCACTGCAGGATTTGAGTCCCTGGCGGCGTAGTGTGTTACTGATGTAGCCTTTGTTACTTTGGTCCCAGCTCTCTGCAGGTCATTCACTAGGTCCCCCCGTGTGGTTCTGGGATTTTTGCTCACCGTTCTCATGATCATTTTGACCTCACGGGGTGAGATCTTGCGTGGAGCCCCAGATTGAGGGAGATTATCAGTGGTCTTGTGTGTCTTCCATTTTCTAATAATTGCTCCCACAGTTGATTTCTTCACACCAAGCTGCTTACCTATTGCAGATTCAGTCTTCCCAGCCTGGTGCAGGTCTACAATTTTGTTTCTGGTGTCCTTTGACAGCTCTTTGGTCTTGGCCATAGTGGAGTGTGGAGACTGACTGTTTGAGGTTGTGGACAGGTGTCTTTTATCTTGTCTGACCACTCCCCCAGGGTCGCTGAGGTACTGTTAGATCTGCCAGATGTCTCCGTGAGTCCTGGTTCACCACCCAAGATCATCGTGGGTCCAGCTCCTCCTGCCAAGGCAGTTGCCGGTGCTCCGCTCCAGTCTGGGACCTCCGTGGGTGCTGCTACCCCTCCGGCTGAAGTCCTCGAGGGTACTGCTTCCTTCTCTGTGGCGGTCATCATGGATGCTCTGTTCCAGCCCAGGGCCACTGAAGAGCCACCGCGGGTGCAGCATTGCTCCAGCCCGGAGCCACCACGGGTGCAGCGTTGGTCCACTTCGGACCCACCGAGGGTGCTGCATTGCTCCAGCCCGGAGCCACCGTGGGTGCTGCATTGCTTCAGCATGGAGCCACCGTAGGTGCTGCATTGCTCCAACCCAGAGCCACCGAGGGTGCAGCTCTGCTCCAACCCGGAGCTTCCACGGGTGCAACTATGTTCCTGTCTGGGACCACCGAGGGTGCTGCTGGCCAGTCCAAGAGCGTCATGGTTCCCCCTCATTTGCCAGACACCGTCGTGGTTCCTCTTCCGCTGCCAGATGCCGTCGTGGTTCCTCCTTTGTTACCAGACACCGTTGTGGTCTCCCCTCCTGTGCCAGACACCACTGTAGTTCCCCCGACTCCTCCGTCCTGCCCACCATTGTTGCTCCCTGCTGCGCAGCCACCTCCTGGACCACCCTGGCTGTTCAGGTGGCTAAAGAACTCTGGTTGACTGCCTGATGGACTGGGCCATTGGGTTAGGTGGCCCACATTCTCCGGCAGGCCACCTGACAAATTCCACCTCGCAGTACGCCAGGCCTGGGACTTTGGTTGCCCTCCTGAACTTTCCAGCTCTTTGGGCCTGGGGGCCTGATCCTCTGATTTTGACTGGTGTGGGTCCAGAGTGGGGTTTTGTTTTGTTCCCTCCTAGCCTGTTCCCCCCACCACCCACCCTTGGTGGGTTATTGTTGTGCCCCTGCTGAGGGGAAGGCCCTTTTTCTTTTGGTGGTACCCTGGGGTGTCCCTTGAGAGCCAGAGCCCCCCTTGAGAGAGGGGCTCTGTCACGAGCTGAGCTGTGGAAGTTCTGCCAGACTCAGTCTCATGGCTTTTTCCTTTTATTTATTTATATTTGTTGTATTTTGTGCCTTTTGAGTTTTATTACTGCCTTCTATTTAGGCTTCAGTTTTTGCTATGCTCATGTTTCATTTTAATTTGTAATTATTTATTAGTCTGTTTTTGATGTTGTTTATTCCTTATATTTGTCCTTGGTGTTCCTTCTTTGGGTTGACAGCTGTCAGGCGGCATTTTTGGTTTGGTGCTCTGTGTTGGCGTCGCCCTGTCAGCTGTCAAGCCCAGCTGCTCCCCCTTCCTCTCTTCCAGCTGATCTCAATCTTTATTCATTATTACCTCTTTGCCCGCTCAGGTGAACCCACACCTGTCATCACTTATGTATTTGGTTTTGACCCTATTTAAAGGAAGTTATTTTGTTCTCATTTGCCGCTGCCTTGACTACTCAAGTGTATCTACAGCCTCGCTTCATCTCCGCCAGAGCCTATTCCTGCTCTGGCACGTTACTCTTGTAAGTTATCCCTCTCATTGTTATTTTGTATTTTGAGCATGTTGTGGAACTTTACGTTTGTTGCTTGTTTTTTCAATAAACTGCCCAAACTCTCAGTTATGCATGGGTCTCAGTTCTCTGCCCTGAAGGGCATTTATGACAAGAGGCCCCTATGTTGTTATCTCCTGAGCAAAAGGCCCCTATGTTTTCTCCTGAGTTTAAAGATCCTGTGTTATTATCTCCAAAGTGTAAAGCCCCCAAGTTTTCTCCTGAGATCAAAGGGTCCATGTCATTATTTCGTGAGAAAAAGGCTCCCTTGTTGTTTGCGCCCGAAGTCAAAGTTCCTCTGTTGTTTTCTTCAGCGCTCAAGGGTTCCATGCTGTTTTCTCCATCGTTAAAAGCTCCAATGTTGTTGTCAGCTAAGTTCCAAGCCCCCATGTTGCTGTATGCTTGGTTAAGAGCCCCCCTGTGGTTATCCACTGTGCTCTGTGCCCCCCGGCAGCTGCTTCCTGGGGACGTTTACTCTTTGGCTGCGTGGGCCACGGATTTTGATTGCCCATTGGAAAGACTGAGTTCCCTGGCCTGGTGGCCCATGGATTCGGGGTGGCTCCATGACCCTACCTGCTCTCGGGTCTGGTGGTCCTGGGACTTTGGAAGGCCACCAGACCCATCATGTTCTTGTACTTGGTGGCTATGGGACCTTAACCTACCACTCGAGCGACATTTTCTTTTCTCTTGTGAATTTTCTGTTTGTTCCTACCTGCTATGCATCTGTTGCCCTCCTCCTGTCCATTTTTGATGTATCCTTGTGCTGTGTTTGGGGTATGTGGAATCTGGCCTGGGGAAGGGGAGGTTATGATCTGGACATGGTTTTCTTTTTTTTTTTTTTTTCACCCTTATTGTCATTCAACCATACAACCAATCATGTACAGCAGAACGAGATTGTGCTTTACCTATCTACAGTGTTAATCACACACACCCCAAGTGTAGAATCAGAGGGCCGCTGCCATGCAAGGCGCTGCCACAGAGTTCCCTCCTCCATTCCATTTATTGCTGAGCACCAAGCTGGACGGCAGGAAGTTCCACTTTTATATGGTCTTTGGCATGACCCGGCCGGGATTTGAACCCCTGCCTCCCGGGTGTGGGGCGGATGCTCTACCAACTGAGCCACCACTCGACCTTGTCCATGCTTTTTGTTCATTTTGGGTTCTGTGTTTTCCCTTGTCATTATTATTATTATCATTATTGCCTTCTGTGATTATCCTTGTTTACTTTCATTATTGGTGTCATGGTCCTTCTGTTCCCTGGTCTCTTGTGATATTGTGGACCCCTCGTTATCTTTATTGTCTTCTATGTTTTCACCCGGTCACCATTCTGGTTTGTCATCCCTGCTGTTCCTGTTGTTGCTGTCCTCTGTGTCCTCCCTTGGTCTTCTATGTAAGTCTTGTGTGTATCCCCTGTGTTTATCCCTTGTATCAGGTTACCTATCATTCCCAGTCCATCATGTTTTCCACGCTTATAGCCATGTTCCTTCACGTGTGTTACTGTTTTGCCCTTGATTGTCCTCCCAGCTGTCCTATGTTTGTGATTATCTGTTGCCCTATTTTATGTCTTTCTGAGTTTTGGCTGTGGTGTGGTGTCATCGTCAGTTATCCCCTCTGGCTTCCCTGTGTCCCGAATTGTGCCTGTGCATGTGTAATTTGCTTTTACTGCTCTTCCTGCAGCCCTCGTGCTGTCTTTATTTTGGCATTTTGTTAATAAAACTTGTTGTGACCACAGGTTTCACCGGCGCCTGAGTCCATTGTTCCCTGCCTGCCAGAGGCATTTGTGACAGGATATTACCAAGTGGGCTCAGGAACACTTCAGAAAGACAAGCCTCTAGTTTAGTTAATTAATTACTGTCCTCTGACTTCACTGATAAATAGAGTCGTGTCATCTGCATAAGTCTTCAGAAGATAACACTACTTTTAAAATACTTAAAATGTTAGCCCCCCTCTTCTGGACGTATTTTTTGAGTTACTTGAATTTGTAAACTGGTCAGAAATGTTCTAGTTAAGACTGTAGTGACTTCTCACCAGAAGTGATCCCATCTTTATTCACGTAGTAATTATTTTATTTAATTCAAATCATTGTTCTTCTACCCACTCAGAGATGGC
Source organism: Pholidichthys leucotaenia (assembly GCA_020510985.1). Taxonomy (NCBI): domain Eukaryota; kingdom Metazoa; phylum Chordata; class Actinopteri; order Cichliformes; family Pholidichthyidae; genus Pholidichthys; species Pholidichthys leucotaenia. The sequence goes on along the minus strand of JAJAQF010000087.1, from coordinate 28,746 downwards.
TTCAGAGAAACTCTTGGACACCCTGGATGATTTGGACAATGAAGAGTTTAATAAATTCAAGTGGTTCTTACAGCAGGCCGACCTCCTTCAGCACCTCCCGACCATCAAAAAGAAACTACTAGAGCAGAAGAGCACGTATGACATGGTGACACTGATGCAGAAGACGTACGGCCTTTCTACAGCCGTGGAGGTGACCAAGACCATTTTAGCCTGGATCCCTAGGAAAGATCTTCTGGAGAGGCTGGTTGGACTAGAAGGTCAGTCCTGTGACCAGGAAACAGGAAATCAGTGCAGACTGATGAATGAGTGTAATTGGTGTAATATTTGATAGCAGTCAGTAGGTTATATGAAAATAAATTTCTGGGTGTATTAGCTGATCACAAATCAAATTGGAAGTCACATATTATAAACATTAAAACAAAAAATCTAAAACTATTTCAATATTGCATAAAATTAAATAGATTTTAAGCCAAAACTCACTTTATGTGTTGTACTGTCCCCTCATAGTCCCATACATCACATACTGTTTGGAGATATGAGGGAAAACAAACGCATGCCCAATTCAGTTCATCCATCCATACACCCATCTTCTACTGCATAATCCTTTTCGGGTCATGGGGGGTGGGGGGCTGGGGGAGCTGAAGCCTATCCTAGCATCTTTGGGTGAGAGGCAGGGTACACCCTGGACAGATCGCCAGTCCATCGCAGGGCCAACACAGAGAGACAGACAACCATTCAGTCTCACAGTCACACCCAAAGTTATTCAACTTTATTTACATAGCACCTAATCACAACAAAAGTCATCTCAAGGTGCTTAGATACATAAGCAACATAAGCACAAATCATAAATAATTCAGAGAAAAACTCTGATGATTAAATGATCCCCTATGAGCAGCACTAGGCGACAGTGGGAAAGAAAAACTATAGGAAGGAACCTCCAGCAGAACCAGGCTCAGGGAGGGGCAGTCGTCTTCCACAACTGGTTGAGGAGTTGAGGGGAGATAGAAAGAAAGAACCGCCAATCAAATCTAAAAGAAGAAGAAAGAAAGAAAGAAAGAAAGAAAGAAAGGAGACGTGCTATTCATACAGATAACAACATACAAGTAGAACAACATTCGTACAGATGTGACATGCAATGGTGCATCAAAACTAAGTTAACCTAGGATTACAGCATTTTGTAGGCTTTTTTCAGGCTTATTAAGACAGCTAATAAATCTCATAGGTAGCAATACAAGCAAAAACATGCATAGCTATACCTAGTGGTGTAATGCCCAAACACTATGCACAGTGAGCATACAGTAAATAGCAGTGTTTTTAGTGGCCATCGTGGATAGTAAAATTCAAAACTATGACATGCAAAGTCCAGTCTAAACTTGTGAAGGATGGTCAGTTAAAACATGATATCACTATCTAGCTAACAAGTTGTCTCATAGCTCATACACACAGTCAAACACAATTAAACGTGTGTGCAGTGGGCCCCATTGATGCAGACTACAACACCATGCACACATCTAGCAGTACAACAGTACATATAGTACTATTACACCACTAGCTACATGAATATAACAAGTGGAAAGTCTAATCAAAAGCTTTGTCAAATAGGAAAGTTTTCAGTTTTGTCTTAAAGACAAACAGAGAGGGTGTCTGCCCGATGGACCCAGACTGGTAATTGGTTCCATAAAAGAGGGGCCTGATAACTGAAAGCCCTACCCCATGGTAGTTTTAGAGACCTTAGGGATTACTAGGAGTCCTGCATTCTGAGAGCATAATAATGTGTTAGAATAATAGTGTCACAAGCCTGGCTCATGGCTTAGACAAAAAAGGGAGACTACACGGAGGTGCCAATTTAAACACGAGTTTATTTTTAAAGAAAACAATGAAAAAAAAAGTGTTTGAAATAATCAGTGGTGTGTGTGCATTGGATGCATGGACAAACAAAGAAACAAACCTAGTCACTGGCTAACCCAGTGACCACATGCCTCTGTCAGGGTTGAAATTATGCACTGTGGCAAACCCAGAACCAGAAAGCCCACAGGCTACAAACACACAAACAGGGGTCGCCAGCACAACCCCGATCAAGCAACAGACAACAAGCAGTAGGCAGAGCACAAACACCAGGAAGGCGACCAGCCTCCAACGGGAGCAAAAGTGCTACTTACAGGTGCGCAGAGATGGCTTTTATATAGCACACCTCTCAGTCTGGGGTGGTCCTTTGCAGCTCCACCTACAGCATAGGAAAAAACAGACAGAGGTCCCACTCTGGAGAGGAGCAGGGCTTTAACCCCCCCCCCCCACACACACACACACAAAAAAAAAATGGACTCCCCATTGGGAAGGCCAACACAAACTGATTTATAAACCACTCTCCTATAATTTTATTCACTGTCCACAGTTTACTATGTGCAATTAAAAATACAACTGCAAATCTACTTTTTTACTTCAACCCGGTCCTGGTGGAAGCACCCAGCCAACCCATCCAAACCCGTTCAGCTACCCAGCAACTCCCAGTGCCTGGAGAAGCAACCCAAGAGTGTCGACACGCTAAACAGATGGCATAGGCAACTATAGACAAGATTTTCTAAGTCAAACATCTAGGAACTCGCTACTCTGGACAGGGCATCCATCGCAACATTCCGCGCCCTTAATGTGGTGGACGTCCCAAACAGTAGGTCTGCAACAAACAAAAATCAAACATCAGTCAAAACCAGTAACCTGTTGTCCAAATGGGAACAGATGTCCTTCGGGAGGATGACAAAAATTCAGGGTCAACTGAACAGGAAGGAAAAACCTGTCAAGAGGCTGATCCAAATCCACAGCCAGCCAGACAAAATAAAGGTGCCCATCAGGAGGACAACCACTATCAAAACCCCACAAGATAATCAGAGGTTTCAGCCCAGGAGCAAGGTGACACAGCTCCGAAGCAAACCACAGTTTGTGCAGGTTTTGCAGTGACAGACTTTTCCAACTCGCCCTGCAACCTACACTGATCAGCAGCACCTGACACACGCCTGCTCACAGACCCTACAGCTGTCAAACTGTTACGTATGGCTCTGGCAAGCCATAAATAAGAGCCAAGGGCTAGCCGGTGAGTTTGCGTTGTTTATTAACTGTAAAGGAACAGGAACAAAAGAAAAGAGCCTCGTGGGGCAAAACACAAATAATACGAAGGGTACACTTACAAATGACGATGAAGGATGAGAGGAGGACTGGAGCCGGACGTAGGGGCTCCAGCCTAATCCACACCGGGAGACGAGCATGGGTCATAAGCGAGGTCACAGCGCTGAGTAATCAGAGCTGCTCCCTTTTATAATGGTTGACAGCGCCTCAGCTGATGAGAGGTAATTGGCCTCCAGCCGTCCTGTAGAGCTTGACAGCTGGGAGCCCGCTGAGACACTGTCACAATAAGAGCTGGGCTGAGGAGGGATATGGCCTGAGCGCGGATGACATCGGCGCACAGACCATATGACAGGACCCCCCTCTCAAGGCCGGGCTCTGAACGGCAAGTAACACCCAAGCCCTCCCCCACCTAGGGTGGGCGGATGGGGCGCAGGCCAGGAGGGCATGAGAGATGGAAAAAAAAACCAACATTGGCAGGAAACAACGAAGCAATTACAGAGTACGGGGGGGGGGGGCACAATGCTCCATAAAATGCTAATAATACGCAGACAGAGAGAAAAAGACCACACCATTGGCAGGGAACAAACAAAGCAATTACAGAGTATGGAAAAAACCACAATACTCCATAACATGCTAACAATATTCAGACAGAGAAAAAAGAAAAAAAAAAGGCACAACAATGGCAGGGAACAAGCAAAGCAATTACAGAGTACTGGGGGGAAAAAAACACAATACTCCATAAAATGCCACAAAATGCAACAGGACTCAAAGAAAAACAACCACAGGAGACCTAAAAGGAAAACAGAGGCCCCTAAGGCGTACCAGAACATCCCTCAAACAGGAGGGGGGGAAAAAAAGACACGCTAACCACGATAGAACTACAAGAGATCATATACCTGCACACTTCACAAAATCACAAAGGACTAAGGCACAGGAATAACAGAAGAAACTAGAAAAGCACTCGGAGAGCGCAGACCTCTGCCAAGCGCCACAATTCCCCCCATACAGTGTTTGTGTGTACGTTTTCACATTCCTTGAGCATGTAAACATATGACTAGCAATTGGATTCACAATGGTTATTTGTTTATTTGACAGGGACAGTGCAATAAACACACAATTAATCAATGACAATCAATCTGATAGTGATAGGATTAGTGGTTCAGTAGTAAAAGCATTGCCTCCTTGGCGGAGGTAATAAACTGAAGTGTTGCTGTTGTGTCCATCTCCTCCACTGACGGATGCAAATTGGGTAGACAGGTTGCCGTGGGTTTTATATTATATTGTAACGTGCTGCTCGACATGGCGACGTCCCACCGGGAGGTTCGAACTCACGCCTCCCGCTCCGGAGTCCCGCACTCTACCTGTGTCGCCAATAGGGTCAACCCACTTGGCAAGCCAAATAGGGTGCTCATATTGAGTTCGCTACAATATTATTGTTTTGGGGGTTGCGCTCCGCGGCAAACGACAATTTAGAAGCTTCGCCGGCAGAGAGCTCGTTTTTGCGCAGCGCCTATGGCTGGCCGGTGAATTTCTGCCAAATGCGCAGCTCCTATGGCTGGCCGGGGAATTTCTGCCAAAGAATCCGTCGGCGGACAGCTGCCCGTGTGAGGTTTTGCAGTTGCACACTGGCGGGCCCAGGCCAGCAGTGTTTTCCGCGTCCTTTTGTGCCTAAAACGTTGAAGAACGCAGAGTTTGTGTTGCAGACACGACGACCAGCGCCCTCCATTGCGCCTGCGCACATGTTGAAAATGGCTGTATGTCACAGTGTTGAATGAAAAATGCTTTAAAAAATTCCTGTATCCAGACGGTGAACCGGATCACCCCCAAAATTTAATCAGTTCTTCCTTGTACCATTTCCAACAACGCCTGGAAGTTTCATGGAAATCTGTCCAAGATTTTTTGAGTTATCTTGCTAACCAACAGACAGACAGACAGACAGACAGACAAACAAACAGACAAACCCCGGCAAAAACATAACCTCCTCCTGGCCTTTCGGCCTGGCGGAGGTAATAATACAGTTCGGGGGGTCTCCCCGCACCCAGCGTCCAAACCGCCAACAGGGGTGGCGGGAAGCATTCAGGCGGCCTACCCAAATCCCAGGCCAGGAAAAACAGTACTTCGGGCGGCTGGACCAGACCACTGAATAGGGAGTCCAGTGGGTCGGGTGGCCAGACCAAAGAGCCGAATGGGCGCGGCAGTCCCTCTGGCGGCCGACCCACATCGCTTGACCACCAGGACCGTAGGGGGGAAGTTGAAGACGGCCTCCCTGGAGAAGGGGAAGATGAGGGAGAACCGGGCGGAGCATTCGGAACCCCAACGGCCCCAGGTGGAAGTGGGTTGTGCTCCTCAGTAGGACGAGGAGGGTGACGGTGACTATGAGGATGAAGAAGGAGATGAGCCCGTCCAGTATCCGGCAGCAGGGGATCTGCAGCTCCCTCACCGAACCTGGAAACTGCTGGTGCTGCACCCTTGTCGGACCCCGATTGGGTCGCGGTTGCTCCCGTGTCAGACCCCGACTGGGTCGGCGCCACACCAGAACCGACCTCCAACCCCGAACCTGGAACCTCTGGCACAGCGGGCGAAAGCAGCTCCTCGCCGGCGACCCTGGGAGAAGGCTCGAGAGAAAGAGAAGAACCGGGATCAGGATCACCGGCAGCGCCAGAACCCGGCGAGACGAGCTCGGACGCAGCGGGCGGCTGCACCCGGCTCGTCTCCCCAAGAGACAGGCAGAAATGCTCTAGGACGGAAAGGAGAAAGACAAAACAGAGCACTTGCCTGATCTTGGGTTCTGACGCTGTCCAGGACTGCGAAGATCCGGGCTCAGACGGCAGAAGGTCGTCATCGGGCTCCCACTCAGCTATGTCGGGCTCCGCAGCTGGCATGATGGTGTCCGCAGCCTCAGGATCCTCCGACACCGATACCCACGCTGATGGCCCGCACGGCGTGGTGGCAGGGGACCCTCGACCCGCTGGACCGGACCACTTGTCTGTGGAGACCCGGGGACGCTTCCTCGTCGGCGCAGGTTCCACACTGCAGTCCGCCCTCCTCCTCCACCCACGACGTGGCTGCGGGACCAGAACCAGGCTCTCCAGAACCGCAGGCCCCCTCCTCATCCAGCGATGTTGGCCTGGCGTCGAGGACCGCTCAGCGAAGGGAGACACAGAGGATGCAGGATTAATATTTAAAGCCACAGCAGGTGGTGGGAGCTCGGGGAGCTGCGAACCCCAAACTCCACCCCCAGGAGTCTGACAGAGCAAATCACAATAATGAGAATGTGAAAGAGTCTGGACTTGCCTGTTTCCTGGAGGCTGGATGGTGCCTGCTGCGGCGGACGTTGCTCCTCCCTTTCCCCGCCGGACGGTGACAGAGGACCCCCTGGGAGGATGATGGGGAGCCGCTCAAGAAGGTTCTGGGACGGGACTCGCCGAAACGGGATTCCCGAGACACACAGCAGCCGGGATAGGCGACGAGGAGGAGGGGGCGACAGCCGAGATGAGCTGGGCGGAACAGCAGGAGAAGATGGCCCGGGGGGAGATGAGGCTGCAGGGATTCCCCTCTGACGAGGCGCAGGAGTGGCAGCTGTGTGGGGGGTTAAGCCCTTGCGGCGTCCCGGAACTGGATCCGGACGGGATTCAAGCCGAGGTTGACAGCCGGCGTGACGACGGTTTCTTGCAGGGGGCGAGGCGAAGGTGAGATCCGGGAATCGCCGTTCCTGTGCAGAAACAGAGGCGAGCAGGTCGGCAAACTCAGGGAACTCACGCAACTCTGGATTCCTCTCCACCAGTCTCACTGCCGCCGCCACATGCTTCATGATTATGGATGGATGAACAGCGGAGCGAGCAGCAGCCACTCGGTCTCGGATCTTGATAGCTGTCAGCTGCAGCTCCTCCGGGGGAATCCCAAGTGATGTCATGCCCGATGGGGAAAGACCTCTGGATGGTGCGAACTCCCAGGCCGGAACGGAGGCAGGAGCGGGATCCCGAAGCGAGGGGTGACGACGACTCCTCTTCGGCTTCCTGCCGGGATTTCTCTCCAGCCCACGGAGTATTTCATGTTGTGCGATGATGTCATTTCTCCTCGCGCTGACTTCAGGGTGGTCGGCGTAGCGAGGAAGATTGTCCAGGAGAACCTCAGCGTAGTCCTGGTGCCAGCACATGTCATTGGGGTTGTCGTAGAAGGTAGCGGCGAGGAGTGTCCCATCGACATACTCCAGGGCGCTCGCTAGCTCATTACCCAGGTGCCGAAAGCGGCTCCTGGGAGACAGCATTCTCCCAGAGTTGACACCCAGACAGGGAAGAACAAAGTCCAATTAAAGCAAACTCACGGCAGCCGGCAACTCACTGGCTGTGACCTACTGTTACGTATGGCTCTGGCGAGCCATAAATAAGAGCCAAGGGCTAGCTGGTGAGTTTGCGTTGTTTATTAATTGTAAAGGAACAGGAACAAAGGAAAAGAGCCTCGTCGGGCAAAACACAAATAATACGAAGGGTACACTTACAAATGACGATGAAGGATGAGAGGAGGACTGGAGCCAGACGTAGGGGCTCCAACCTAATCCACACCGGGAGACGAGCGTGGATCATAAGCGAGGTCACAGCGCTGAGTAATCAGAGCTGCTCCCTTTTATAATGGTTGACAGCGCCTCAGCTGATGAGAGGTAATTGGCCTCCAGCCGTCCTGTAGAGCTTGACAGCTGGGAGCCCGCTGAGACGCTGTCACAATAAGAGCTGGGCTGAGGAGGGATATGGCCTGAGCGCGGATGACATCGGCGCACAGACCATTTGACACAAACTAGTAGGCTGCTGAGACACACTGCCCCCCCCCCCCGGTTCACCAACCAGCTTTCCCTGGGAGTAATCTGATTTCAACAGATTAACCTGCATTTCCTCCTTATGCTCAGGAGTCGGTGAACAAATTTCAGAAGAAACCAGCATGACAGGTTCCTTAACAGTGCCACCCAGAACCACGTGACTGTCGGCGATAACAGGACAAATTAATTAATTAATTAATAACAGGACAAATGGGCTGCACGGTGGCGCAGTGGTTTAGCACTGCGGCAGCACAGTTTACCCTCGGCCGGGGGATCGCGGGGATCATGAGATTGTGGGTTCGATCCCAGCCCCCGACCAACAGTGAGATGTGTGGAGTTTGCATGTTCTCCCCGTGTTGCGTGGGTTTACTCCGGGATTTCTCCGGTTTCCTCCCGCATACCAAAAACATGTAGGTTTAGGGCGCTTGCGCACGCAGCGACCGGCAGCCGGTGGCTTGTCACCAGACTGCAAACCAAATCTACCTACGGGTACAAATAAGTAACAAAAAAAAAATTGATTGTTCCTGATGACAGTTTATCACAGAATCTACATCCTCTGACGCATCATCTGGTGTTACTGATGAATCACAATCAGAAAGCATGAGATGAGGCTCCACACACAGGTTTTCAAGATCAACATGATTAACTGGAGTGGCCAACACCACAGGTGTCACTGTGATGCTAGAACTAATTCCCAAACACTGTGAGCATACACAGCCTCCGAAACAGAGCGACCTAGGCACAAATCAGGGGAAACATCCAATGAGTGTGCACAATCAGAGGTACCATTTGAACCCAAGCCAGCCCCAACAGCAGCATTAACACTCAGTCTGAGCAACCACAACCATTTTTCCCTGCGCTTCTCCAACTCTATTTCAAGCAGTAACAACCTCTCCCGGTGTTCAAACGTCAACCTGGCAATATTACCGGTCAAACTCCCTTCAGACATCATAACAGGTGTTACGCACACTAGCACATACAACAAACCAGACTGATATATAATAATAATAATAATTCACACGTGCAGCACTCTGCCCAACCTGAAAACAATTCACACTCCAACTCAAAAAACCCCCACCACAAACAGATTCACAACTTAACAGACACTCACCTCCGTGTCTCCCCATCAGGTGCGTGCTTCTCGGTAAACACTACACACAAATGAGCGCTGATATCACCGGGACACCACAGTCACTCGCTCATTCACAAAACCCGCTACGCCTCTACTCACACATGTGAGCAGATTGCGCAACCGAAGCAAACTAAACTGGGTCACAAACAGAAAAAAAATGTTTCCATACAAAAAAAACCCCATACACTCTCCTCCCTGGCTAACTAGTTACAAAAACTATCGACCTAATGTAGATCCTAGTCTTCAGGCAGTTACTTGTGGGAGGATCTTTAATCACAAACCCACTGGGCTGACAAGTAACTGCTATGTATATTGTATATTGTATTCATACTGAAAATCGAGATCAAGCGAGCTTTTGCCCTTCTGCTCCACGGGAGGTTTCTCTCCTCCCTGAGCTCACCTTAGGACACCTGCATTACAGTTTGACAAGTGTACCGCCCCAGTCAAACTCCCACCTGCCGCTGTCACAGGGAATCCCGTGGAAGTAACTCCAGGCTGTGTTCACACCTCTTTAAACCAAAGACAGACTGTGAACCCCCTAATGAAATTCACTGTTAAGCCTAACAAGCAAAATTACCAGTGATATCAAAACTAAATGAATAGAACACACTTACCTACTTATACCCAGTGACACACAAAAACAGACAAATCCGTCAAACAAGCAGATGAGTTCCCATTCCTCTCACAAATGGATTCAAGCTCAAACATACAACCAGACAAGCCCCCCACTTTGTCCTTATACAAACGGGTGTACAGCTCAAATAGACAAACCAGGTTTAAACAAACAAACGAGCCTCCCTTCTGTCACAAAAGGTCCTAAGCTCAACCAAAACGGATTCAACCAGACAAACACACAGACGACCCCCCCATTCTCTCACAAATGGGCCAAAGGCTCAAACAGACCAGGTTCAGACATACAGAGCCCCCATTTGTCCTATTAAAAATGGTTTTAAAAGGGCTAAACAAACAGACTGAATTTAGACGGATGGACGGATTCAGACAAGTGGATGAGCCCCCATTTGTCACATCACAAATCGTTAACAGGCTCAAACAGACTGACCGGGTTCAGATAAGCGGACGTCCCGGTTGAGCCCCCATTTGTCACAAAGCCTGGCTCATAGCTTGGGAAAAAAAAGGGAGACTATACGGAGGTGCCAATTTAAACACAAGTTCATTTTTAAAGAAAACAATGGAAAAAAGGTGTTTGTAATAATCAGTGGTGTGTGTGTATTGGATGTGTGGACAAACAAAGAAACAAACCTAGTCACTGGCCAACCCAGCAACCCCATGCCTCTGTCAGGGCTGTAATTATGGCCAGCAGCAAACCCAGAGCCAGAAAGCTTTCAGGCTACAAACACACAAAAGGGGCCGCCAGCACAACCCCAACCAAGCGACAAACACCAAGCAGTAGGCAGAGCACAAACACCAGGAAGGCGACCAGCCTCCAATGTTAGCAGAAGCGCTACTGACAGGTGTGCTGAGATGGCTTTTGTATAGCGCACCTCTCAGCCAGGGGTGGTCCTTCGCAGTTCCGCCTACAGCAAAGGAAAAAACAAACAGAGGTCCCACTCTGGAGAGGAGCGGGGCCGTAACAATAGGGTACAATTAATTCTTTATGATAACTGGGGATAGATTACACAGGGTTACAAAAGTAATTTTTTTGTAAGTTGTCTGTGTTTTTTTCAACTGATTTAAGACAATTTTGCACCGCTGAGTCCGAAAATGACATCCGTTTCTCTCGATCAGGTGCTAAGTAAAAACCTGTACTTAGTTAGTACTTACTTAGTACTGTGCATGTACTTGCCTTTATATAAAGGTAAGTACATGTAAATTGAATACTACGTCATCATTGTTCAAAATTCAGAGAATTTCAAGACATAAAAAAGAATTTTGCATTGTGGCACATATGTTTGGTTCATATTTCCCACAAGAGTGGCTTATGTGGATTGGGGCTTCACGTCTGGAGGAACAAGAGTCTGGATTGACGGGGGCCGACAGGAGATGGCGAGGAGGTGTGAAGTCGGGCCCTTGTCTCAGAGAGGAAGCCCTGGGGGGTTTCCTGGAACACCAGAGAATAAGAGACAATGATGAATCTTCAGAGACTTGCATTGTGATTGAATGTTTGCAGAAGCACCATGTGACTTGAGTTCTTAATACCCCGGAGGTATAAGAGTGTGGTGTAACATTATTCTGCCTCTTCTTGCTTTTTGAGAATGTTGGATGATTGTGTTCTGCAATAAAGCCGAACCTGAGGAATACACTCATGTCTCGTCATTGAACACATCTTCCACACTGGTGACCCACGACAAAGAATGAGCAGTGAGAATTCTCCCGAGCGGAGCTCATCAGAGGCCGGCCTGATGGCTGCCTCCACGCTCCAGCTGCCCGATTTCTGGCAGCACAGCCCGCGCTCCTGGTTTAGCGCGGTCGAGGCGCAGTTCAACCTCCGGAGAATCTCAAAGGATGAGACGAGGTTCTACCATGTGGTGGCGAAGCTGGACAGTCACACGGTCCAGAGGGTGGAAGACTTGGTTAACCACCCACCGGACACCGACAAGTACAGCGCATTGAAGGAGGCGCTGATCAGCCATTTCACCCCCTCGGTGCAGCAGCGAGCAGAGGGGCTCCTACAGTTGACGGAGTCGGAGAACGACAGACCGGCAGACCTGATGGTGAAGATGCTGAGACTGAAAGACTCCGAGGATGGCGAATTTATTTTCGCCCACCTTTTCCTCCGGACTCTGCCGCCAGCAGTGAGAGTGACCCTGGCAGACTCACCCCGATTGGCCAAGCGGGACTACCATGGCCTCGGCAAGGAGGCGCAGCGACTCGTCGACGCCCACAAGCGGAGCGCGGTTTCGGCTGCGGCAGTTGAGCAGAGGACGGCGCCCAGAGATGGTTTGGAGCCAGTGGTGGCGGCACTAGACGAACCGACGACGGCGCCGACAGGCGTCAGGCGACGCGGAGCTGAAGACGGCCTGTGTTTCTACCACCGCCGTTTTGCGGAGAGGGCGCACAGATGTCTCCCACCGTGCCACTTCAAGCGTCAGGGAAACGCCAAGACCGGGGGGCCGGTAGCAGCTGCGTCCCTCGGAGAAGAAAATAAGCTGCTTTACCTGACAGATGCACACTCGGGGAAACAATTCCTCGTGGACACGGGCTCCCAGATGAGTTTTGTCACGCCTACCTACGCGGAACGGCTGATGCCGTCCAAAGCTCCCTGGGTGTCAGTATCAGCAGCGAATGGCTCAGCGATTAAGACCTTCGGTGAGAGGACCATGCGTCTGTCCTTACAGGGCCGTTCATTCGAGTGGACCTTTATTGTAGCAGCAGTCAGTTTCAACATGTTAGGGGCTGATTTTTTGTGCTCACATGGTTTATTGGTTGATCTTGCTAATAGACGTCTGGTTAATGCACTTTCTTTTCATTCTATCCCCTGCACAGCTCGGGTGGCTCCGCCGACTGCACACGCCAACGTCACAACTGCGGGTGGTAAGTTTCATGCTCTGCTCACTCACTTTCCAGCACTCACAGTTCCAAAGTTTTCGGCGACAGTGGCCAAACACGGGGTGGAGCATTTTATCACCACCACTGGGCCGCCCGTTTTTGCAAAAGCCCGGCGCTTGGACTCAGCTAAACTGGCAATAGCGCGCGAGGAATTTGCCAACCTGGAAAAACTGGGCATAATTAGACGCTCGAACAGCCCCTGGGCTTCCCCGTTACACATGGTCCCAAAGGCTGATGGCTCGTGGCGACCTTGTGGCGATTTCCGCAGGTTGAACAACGTCTCAGCACATGACCGCTACCCGATTCCGCACATCCAGGATTTCTCAGTTCATTTGGCGGGGGCGCGCATTTTTTTTAAAATAGACTTGGTACGCGGCTACCACCAAGTCCCCGTGCGCACGCAGGATATTGCCAAAACCGCGGTAATAACTCCGTCTGGGTTTCCTGGAACACCAGAGAATAAGAGACAATAATGAATCTTCAGAGACTTGCATTGTGATTGAATGTTTGCAGAAGCACCATGTGACTTGAGTTCTTAATCCCCCGGAGGTATAAGAGTGTGGTGTAACATTATTCTGCCTCTTCTTGCTTTTTGAGAATGTTGGATGATTGTGTTCTGCAATAAAGCCGAACCTGAGGAATACACTCATGTCTCGTCATTGAACACATCTTCCACAGCATCATATAAAGTGAAAATACCTGTACATGTAAACAAAAACATATAAAACAACATTAATAATTCAAAAAGTTGACCTGATGGAAAACCAATGTGATTTTTGGATTTAGCACATCAAAATTGTCCTAAATCAGCTAAAAAAAAAAAACTTAGACAACAAATTTGGTGTTGACCAGTGTTATATATGGTTTTATATGTCAAGAGAGAACTTTAAATTTGATTCTGGATTCAACAGAGAGCCAATGAAGGGAGGATAATATGGGAGAAATATGATCCCTCTTTTTAGTGCCCATTAATACCCTAGCTGCAGCATTTTGAATTAACTGAAGAATTTTTAGTGTTTTTAGAACAACCTGACAGTATTGAATTACAATAGCCTAATCTAGAAGTGACAAAGGCATGGATTAGTTTCTCTGCATCAGTTTGGGACAGGATGTTCCTAATTTGAGCAATATTCCGTAAGTGGAAGTAAGCAATTTTACTACTACTACTACTAGGTTGAGTCTCCTCGAGAACAACTAGCAATGACACGCCATGATGGTCTGTCCACCATGATGGATCTTATTTCATCAGATGACTGGAGGCCAGTGTCCTTCCTGAGCTGGTCTATGTAGGTTAGCCTTTGGCCACCATGGAGAGCTTGACTATGCTGGGGCTGTCATAGTACAAAAGATTGTGCAGGCAGATCGCAATGCCGCAAACAATGCCCTGATAACTGCATCCTCCTGGCCCCGATCTTGGCAGATAGCTGTGGCAAGTCCCCATACAACACGTCATTGCGGACATGGAGATGCCAAGCACTTTCTGTAGCATGCGGGTGTAGCGTCCATCCAGCCTTTCCTCTGCCCAAACTGTCAAAGTCCAGGCCTCACAACCATACAAGCCATACATAGGATGGACTCCACAGTTGCTACCAACAGTAGCTACAAACAGTTGTACATTACAACAACAGTATTGAATTACAATAGCCTAATCTAGAAGTGACAAAGGCATGGATTAGTTTCTCTGCATCAGTTTGGGACAGGATGTTCCTAATTTGAGCAATATTCCGTAAGTGGAAGTAAGCAATTTTACTACTACTACTACTAGGTTGAGTCTCCTCGAGAACAACTAGCAATGACACGCCATGATGGTCTGTCCACCATGATGGATCTTATTTCATCAGATGACTGGAGGCCAGTGTCCTTCCTGAGCTGGTCTATGTAGGTTAGCCTTTGGCCACCATGGAGAGCTTGACTATGCTGGGGCTGTCATAGTACAAAAGATTGTGCAGGCAGATCGCAATGCCGCAAACAATGCCCTGATAACTGCATCCTCCTGGCCCCGATCTTGGCAGATAGCTGTGGCAAGTCCCCATACAACACGTCATTGCGGACATGGAGATGCCAAGCACTTTCTGTAGCATGCGGGTGTAGCGTCCATCCAGCCTTTCCTCTGCCCAAACTGTCAAAGTCCAGGCCTCACAACCATACAAGCCATACATAGGATGGACTCCACAGTTGCTACCAACAGTAGCTACAAACAGTTGTACATTACAACAATAAAGCGATAAATGTAACTGAGCAAAGTGTCAGACACATTTGACCTCCAGATATTTGTAGCGCTGCCACATATGTTATTGCATCGACCTTTATGGATAAAATGTTAAATGCATAAAAGCTGTACCTAGTTATCATAAATGATGAGGTGCAATCTTAAAAACTCCATTCAATGTTTGTGCCCTTTACCTGGCTAAATTTCACAATGTGGTTGCATTAATTTATGTTGGAAAAAAAAACAAGCTGTCAAAACGTCAGTGGGTCACATGATGGGCAATCAGCTGATTTCCAGCAGCTGGCTGCAGGTTATAAGGAAGGCGGACGCCGCGGGCAAAGAACGAAAGGAGGAAGGCCATTTCTCAGACGACTGGAGCAGCCAGAGGGGTGCCTGATTGCAGGGAGGCTAGGTGAGACCTGTGGGAGTCGGCTTATCCACTCCAGTGAATGGGGAGTTGGCATTGTGCAGGAAGCTGGACGCTGGGAGTAGCAGAAACCCACGGCGTACCCAGACTGAGGGGCGATGGGGCCACAGGCCAGTGAGAGCGATCCTATTTTTTCTCTTCTTATTTACGAACTGCACGTTGCCTGAGCTCAGGGTTTGTTTTTTTTGGGGGGGGGGGTGACTGAAAGACAGTGACGTCCTGTTATTTTTTTGGGGGGGGGTATTATTTGGAATCTTTTCTTTTTCTTTTTTGGTGCCGGTGAAGACATTGCCACGGACTGTTTGCCGCTGGTAATTTGAGTATAAGAAAAAAGGACTGAATATTTTATTGTAAAGTTGTGTTTGGTTTAAAACAGTTGGGGGTGTGGATAACTTGTAAGGAAATTATTTGTTGTGCAATTATCATTTTTTCCACCTTGAGTTCAACAACAACACACTAAAAATCATATTGGCTTGTCTATGGTGAAAAAATTTCAAACCCGTTTTTTTTTTTTTGTTATAGTCCCTGTTTAATAGTGGAGTGTTGCATATGGTGGCCCGTACGGGAAATTATTTATTGCTTTATGATTTAGTTGTGGTGAATTGATTAGGAATGTCAGCTGGAAAATACAATGTTGAAGCTGCTCAAGGTGGTAGGCCTAATGACCCAGATTTCACTGCGGGACCTTTTGTTACAAGGAGGAATCCTCCCAGAGAAATTTCATCTTTATTGAGTACTTTGTGCTTGGATGATGATGATTATGGGGATGAGGTCTGCAAAGAGCTAGATGCTGATAATGAGCCTGATACTGTTCATGGTGACAATGAAAATGTATGTGCTGATTTCGAACAACAGTATAACGAAGATGGTGAAATGAGGGAGGATGTGACACACCCTGCACAACATGATTAGGAGCTAAAAAAATCAAGTGGTAATTTTGACACAGCAGTTTATCCAGCTTGATACTAAAGTAAAAGACTTTATTAGCAGTACTGTTAACAGAGAGACAAATTTCCGACAGTACATTGACCACAGTTTTGAAAAATTTAATGAGATATTTGAAACGTTGCAAAAAAGTATTGTAAATTAAAGAGGGATGAAAAATGGAAACTGCAGCTTAGCCAGTTAAGACTTGCTAGCACTCCCAAGGTACAGAAAGCAGTTTCAGTCTCTACTGACACTAGTCCTGTAGCTCCCACTCCATCATTTGGTCTGCCTGGTGTACCCACTTATTCCCCCAAACCTCCCATGCGCCTGGAATTTCCTACATTTGGCACCGCCAGTGACTCTGCAGATGTCCTTAATTTCATTGAGCAATGTGAGAACTTTCTGAGTCTCAGACCCCTTTCCAATCCTCAATTAATGGGTGCCTTGGCCACAATTTTAAAGGGCCTGGCGCACAGTTGGTGGAAGGTGGCAAAAAATCAAGTTGCTAATTGGCCATTCTTCAAAGAGGCAGTCATGGGTGCTTTCCTGTCCATGGACTATATGGCTAAAGTGAAAGAGAGATTGAAGGACATGGTGCAGAAACCAGAGCAATGCCTGAGGGATTTTGCCTGTGATTATCGTGCCCTCTGTCTCAAGTAGAAACGTGATATGCCTGAAGAGGAGATGGTGAGGCGTATTCTGAACAACATTAACCCAAAGATTGCAGGGTACTTGCGAGGCACAGTGTCAACTGTGGCACAGCTAGTGAAGGTGGGGTCTATGGTGGAGAAGGACTGCTCTGGGGCTGAGGGGTACTGGCAAAGGGTCCATGCAAATGAGGACAAGTCAACAAAAAAAGTTCCAGACAAAAGAGCAAAGAGCACAGCAGAAGTTACCCTGATGCACCAGGAACACCAGACCGGCAGGAACCCGGACCTCTTGCTGCTTCCAGTGACCATTAGAGAGCTCCAGAGGGTTGCAGTTTTGGAAACCGGGAGTACCTATACTCTGATCAAAGAGCGTCTGTGGAGGCCGCTAGCAATGGTTGGCGAGACCCTCCGTCCTGCCGAGGAACAAAGATTTGTAATGGTGGATGGCACTGCTCACCCAGCTCTAGGCAAGACGAGGTTTCTTGTGGACTGGCATGGTGGAAAGTGGGCTGTGGAAACCCACATAATGGAGGTCCGCCATCTCGCTTTCCCTGTCATCATTGGGTTGAACTTCCTCTTACAGACTGGGGTGATCTTCAATCTGGCCATGAAAGTCTATGGGCTGAAAGCAGGTGTTGGATATGGATATCATTCATTCCTCCACCAAACTCATGATACAAGTGGGTGGTTTAAAATGCCCATGTACACCTCCCAAAAGGACATTTGCCTTTACTACACCTTGCCGGTAGGGGGTGTCCTACCCTATTGGACATCAGCCTCAAGCATGGAGCCCTAACTCACCTATGACACTGACTGCCCAGAGGAACTCCAACAACTGTACACTGCTTCTCCAACAACAGACCATGGGTCACAAGCGACCTGAAAGCACTTCTGAACAAAAAGAAGAGAGCTTTTAGGATTGGAGACAAGGAGAAGCTGAGGGGAGTGCAGCATGAGCTGAGGGAGATGCTGAGGAGGTGCAAGGACAATTATAGGAGAAAGTTGGAAGATAAACTCAGGCAAAACAATGCTAAAGATGTGTGGGAGGGAATGAAACAAATAACTGGGTGCAAGGGGAGAGTCAGGCAGCCATATGGGAACCAGGAGAGAGCTGAAGAACTGAATCTGTTTTTTAATAGGTTCAACTCACAGTCTGTCACCCCAGCAACACAACCAGACCCCCACCCACCCCTCCCCACCCACCCTCCTGTGCAGAACCTCTCTCCATCTGCACCCTCCTCCTCCTCAGGGGGCACCAGGACCCTTCCTCACTTCACGGTGACTACAGACCAGGTGGAGAAACAGCTGGAGAGACTCCGTCAGCGGAAGGCGGCAGGCCCTGATGGCATCTCCACCAGGACCCTGAGGACCTGTGCCAACCAATTAGCTCCAGTACTGAAACACCTGTACAACCTGAGCCTGAGTCTGGAGAGAGTACCGGTGCTGTGGAAGACATCCTGCCTGGTTCCTGTCCCCAAGAAGTCATCTCCATTGGACCTGAATGACTATTGACCAGTTGCCCTCACATCTCATGTGATGAAGGTCCTGGATAGACTGGTTTTAGCCCACCTGAGGCCGCAGGTGAAGACGTGGCTGGACTCTCTGCAGTTTGCATATCAGCCCCATTTAGGAGTTGAAGATGCTGTCATCTACCTGCTGCAACGAGCCCATCTGCACCTGGATGGTGGAGGAGATACTGTGAGAATCACTTTTTTTGATTTCTCCAGTGCCTTTAACACCATCCAGCCACTGCTGCTGGGTGAGAAGCTGCAGGTGATGGGGGTTGACAGCTCTGTGATCTCCTGGATTACTGACTACCTGACAGGCAGAGCACAGTTTGTCCAGCTGGGCAATGTCTTGTCTGGAGTGGTGGCTAGTGATACGGGAGCTCCACAGGGGACTGTGTTCTCTCCTTTTCTCTTTACTTCATACACCACTGACTTTCGGTACAACACAGAGTCATGCCACCTGCAGAAATTCTCTGATGACTCAACTGTTGTGGAGTGTATAAGGGGAGGAGAGGAGGGGGAGTACAGGGCACTGGTGGACAGATTTGTGGAGTGGACGGAGCAGAATTACCTGAGGTTGAAGGTCAGCAAGACCAGAGAGATGGTGATTGACTTCAGGAAGAGGAAGGTGCCTTCTCAGCCACTGCAGATTAGGGGGGAGGATGTGGGAGTGGTTGAGGACTGCAAATATCTTGGTGTCAGGATCAGCAGCGGGTTGGACTGGAGATCCAACACCGATGCTGCGCACAAGAAGGGGATGAGCAGACTCTACTTCCTGAGGAAGCTGAGATCCTTCAACATTAGTGTAGCAGGATGCTGGAGCTTTTCTACCACACCGTTGTCGCCAGCACCATCTTCTTTGCTGCTGTCTGTTGGGGTAGCAGTATCAGGGCCAGCAACACCAACAGACTTGACAAGATTATCAAGAGGGCTGGCTCTGTAATTGGTCTCAGACCAGAGACCTTTGAGACAGTGGTGGAGAGGAGAACACTAAATAAACTGTGATCCATCATGGACAATCCTGATCACCCCCTCCACCACACACTAGACAGACAGTGAAGCACTTTCTCCAGTAGACTACTGCAGCTTCATTGTCAAATGGCCAGGTACAGGAAATCTTTCCTGCCACATGCAGTTTCACTATACGATAACTCACTATGATGTTGTATTCTGGTCATAACAATGGTGCCACACTGCACCTTACAGACTAACTGGTACCTCACATTTCACTCTGCTCCTGATAGTCCTTCTTTGTGCAATGGGATGATTCATGTGTTTATATGGGTCATCATATATTAAGCTATGATGTATATAGGTTTTATAGCCATGTTAGTTTTACTATCCACGGGTAATCCCTTTGTCTGTCATGTGTGTATTTCTGTTGTTTGGTTGTCTACTGTCATGCTGCTGTTACACTGTAATTTCCCAGTTTGGGATCAATAAAGTACACCCACCCACCTACCTACCTACCTACCTACCTACCCACCCACCCACCCTCCTTCCTTCCTTCCTTCCTTCCTTCCTTCCTTCTCCAGGAATGGCCCACCGTCACGTCTGACATCTTGGGGAAAGACCACTGTGGAAAGGCACCACGTTTTTACCCAGGATGAGGTTCCAGTGAGGCATAAAGCATATTGTGTATCTCCTTGGAAAAAGTAAATGATTGAGGAGCATGTGGAAAAAATGCTTAAAGACAACATCATTGAACCTTCCCAGTCAGCATGGGCCTTGCCAGTGGTAGGGATAAACAAACCAGATGGCTCCTACAGATCCTGTGTGAATTACAGAGGGGTAAATGCCAAGACCTTACCTGATGCATACCCAATGTCCATCATTCGTGACATCTTGGAATTACTGGATGGTGCCTCCAGGTTCAGCACATTGGATCTGCAATCGGGTTACTGGCAAGTCTATGGCGGAGGAAAGCAAACATAAAACAGCTTTCACAACATCTCTCGGCCTCTTCCAGTTCAACTGCATGCCCTTTGGTCTCCGTAATGCAGCTGCGACCTTCCACCGACTGATGGAGAAAGTGTTGGCAAAACTGAGAGGAACAATCTGTTTTGTGTACATAGATGACATCATAGTGTACTCACACTCATGGGAACAACATCACCGGGATCTGGCAGCAGTCTTCCAGAAGTTACAGGCAGCCAACCTCAGCTTGAATATGAAAAAATGCCTGTTTTTTTTAAAGGCGAGTTGAAATTCCTGGGCCACATTGTGTCGCATAAAGGGGTTTAGGTGGACCCAGCCAAGACGCAGGCAGTGAGAGATTTTCCTGCTCCTCATGATGTGAAGGCCCTACAGAGGTTCCTGGGGTTGGCTGACTGGAACCATAAGTTCATACCCCACTTTGTGGACCTAGCGGCTCCATTTAACCATCTTAAGAGAAAGGGAGTTGAATGGAACTAGACCACAGAGTGCCACACTAGCATGGATGCCCTGAAGCAAGGATTACAAAATCCTCCTGTGCTGGCACAGCCCAACCCATCCTTACCCTTTCAAGTCCATACTGATGCAAGCAAAGTGGGGCTTGGGGCGATCCTTTCCCAAAGTACACCAGAGGGAGAACATGTGATCGTGTATGCCTCTCAAGCTCCGAAGCTGAACTATTCCACCTCTGAAAAAGAATGCCTTGCAGTCGTATGGGCTGTGGAAAAGTGAAGGCATTATTTGGAGGGGGTGGAGTTCACCTTAAACAGCACAAGTTGAACAACTCACAACCAGACCACATCAGTTTTGTCATGCACCAGGGGGTGCTGTTTTGACGGGTTCCTTTAAAACGCCAAGGGGGGAAGCACCAGTTGGTAGTACCATAGTCCCTAGTCCCGGAATTCCTCTGGTACTACCATGACAATCCCCTGGGTGGGCATCTGGGTCAGTTGAAGACCCTGTTGAGAGTTTTGGAGGTAGCCTGGCGGCCTAGCATAAGATAAGATAAGATAAGATAAGCCTTTATTAGTCCCACAACGGGGAAATTCCAGGATTGCAACAGCACAGGGATAGCAACACTCAGAGCAACAATCAGAAGGCAAGAAAAAACAAGCAAGCAAGAGCAGCTAATATACATATGTACATATTACTATAAAATATATATATACACACACACACACACACAGACACACAGTGCAGAGCATTGTAGCTGGATGGAATAAATATATGAATATATGAACACACAGTGCAGAGCATTGTAGCTAGATGGAATAAATATGTAAATATATAAACACCCACAGTATGGAGCATTGCAGCTAGGTGGAATAAATATGCAAGTATATAAACACACAGTGCGGAGCAATGTAGCTAGATGGAATAATATGTAGATATATAAAAACACAGTGCGGAGCATTGTAGCTAGATGGAATAAATATATAGATATATAAATATAAACACACCCAGTGCAGAGCATTGTAGCTAGATGGAATAAATATGTAAATATATAAACACACACAGTGCAGAGCATTGTTGCTAGGTGGGATGAAACAGCATAACCGTCTATTTAGTTATCCTACATGGTATGATTATGTGCCCATACATATTCTCACCCTCCATAGCGACCGGTATGTTCCTAGTTGTATGCCGGAGAGGACCATTGTGTAAGACTATTGCATCTTTTGCATTCAAAAAAACAAAAAAAAACAAAAAACAAACAAAAAAAAAAACTATTAGTTTGTTACGTCTTTTTGCTATCTCTGCGAGCAGCCCTGCTTAGGTTGTACAGTCTGACAGCCGTTGGTAGGAAGGACCTACGAAACCTCTCGGTTGTGCACCTGGGATGATGTAGTCTGCTGCTAAATGAGCTCCTCAGTGCATCCAGTATGTCCTGCATAGGGTGGAACTCGGACTCCAGCAGAGATGACAGTTTAGCCACCGTCCTTCTCTCTCCTATCTCCTCCATCGGATCAAGGCGTTGCCCCAGGACAGAGCTAGCTTTCTTAATCAGTTTGTTCAGTCTCTTCCTATCGGCTGCAGTAATGCCACTGCCCCAGCAGACCACTCCAAAAGTGATGGCTGATGCCACCACCGTGTCATAGAATGACTTCAGCAGCGCCCCTTGTACACCAAAAGACCTGAGTCTCCTCAGCAGGAACAGCCTGCGCTGTCCCTTCTTGTAGAGTGCGTCAGTATTGTGTGACCAGTCTAGTTTATTGTTCAGATGAATACCCAGGTACTTGTAGGATGTCACCATCTCGATGTCTGTTCCCTGTATATTTACTGGTGCTGTGAGGGGCTGCCCATGCCTGCGGCAGTCCACCACCAGCTCCTTAGTTTTCCTCGCGTTGATCTGGAGGCAGTTCCGATGGCACCAGTCCACAAAGTCCTGGATAAGCCCTCTGTACTCAGCTTCATCTCCGCTGGAGATGAGACCAACGATCGCAGAGTCATCAGAGAACTTCTGTAGATGGCAATGTGTTGTGTTGTGTGAGAAGTCCGCAGTATAAAGAGTGAACAAGAAGGGAGCCAGCACCGTTCCCTGGGGGGCCCCCGTGCTACTGATGATCGTGTCGGAAACACAGTCCCTGGGTTCTCACAAACTGAGGCCGGTTCGTGAGGTAGTCCAGGATCCATGATGACAGGTGCTGGTCCACCCCTGCGCGCAGCAGCTTGTCCTTCAGGATCATCGGTTGGATGGTGTTGAAAGCACTGGAGAAGTCAAAGAACATGATCCTCACCATATTCCCGGGCTTCTCCAGGTGGGACAGAGAACGGTGAAGGAGGAAGATCACCGCATCCTCCACCCCAATGCCATGCTGGTAGGCGAACTGGAGTGGATCCATCGCTGGTTCCACCAGGGGGCGGAGATGAGCAAGGAGCAGTCTCTCCAGGGTCTTCATCAAGTGGGACGTCAAGGCCACCGGTCTGAAGCTGTTCAGGTCTTTGGGGTGGGAAGTTTTTGGTACAGGTACCACACAAGATGTTTTCCACAGCTGTGGTACCCTCCCCAGTTTCAGGCTCATGTTGAAGATATACGTCACAATCCCACACAGCTGGTCTGCACAGGACTTGAGGAGCTTTGCGCTGATGCCGTCCGGTCCCGACGCCTTCCTCGCCTTGATCTTCCTCAGCTCCGTCCTCACCTGGGTCTTGGTCAGGGTCAGGATGGGGGGCTGTGTGTTGGGAGTGGGGGGGGGGTGTCGGTGGAGTGGGGAGTGGGTAGCAGGACTTGATTTCTTAGAGGCAGCAGTGGTTGTTGTGCAGACAGGGGGGAGGGCGGTTGGTCAAATCTATTGAAAAACAGATTCAGGTTGTTCGCCCACTCCCTGCCCCCCATGGCCTGGGGGGGGGGTATTCTGGAGCCCCGAGATGGTTTTGAGGTTTCTCCAGACCCCGCTGATGTCGCTCTGTTGCAGCTTGTCCTCCATCTTCTTCCTGAAGCTGTCCTTGCCTTCTCTGATCTTTCTCCTCAGCTCCCTCTGTACGGACTTCAGCATCTCCCTGTTCCCCGACCTGAAGATCCTCTTCTTCTCTCTCAGAAGTGTTTTTATCTCAGGGTTGATCCAGGGTTTGTTGTTTGAGTGACGCCGTATGGTCTTGGTGGGAACGGATTTGTCCACACAGAAGCTGAGGTAGCCCGTGAAGGTGTGAATGAGGCCATCGATGTCCTCACCATGTGGATCGCAGAGCTGCTTCCAGGCAGTGGCTTCAAAACAGTCCTTTAGAGTGTCCATTGTCTCCTCAGACCATAACTCCACAGTGTGCATGGCCGGAGGTTGTCTGTGCACTAGGGGTTTGTACACCGGTCGGAGATGAACCAAGTTGTGATCCGATCTCCCAAGTGGGGGGAGTTGTGATGAGGTGTACGCCTCCTTAGTGTTTGCGTAGAACAAATCCAGTGTTTTATTGTCTCTAGTGTGGCATGTGACATACTGGGTGAAAGTGGGCAGAATGGGAGACAGTGAAACGTGGTTGAAATCGCCTGAGATGAGGAGAAGAGCATCTGGGTGTTCTGTCTGCAGCCTGCTGGTTACTGAATGGATGACGTCACGCGCTGTCCCAGCGTTCGCCGTCGGATTTGCATAAACAACAATGCAGATCACGTGTGAGTGTTCTCTCGGGAGATATGTAGGCCTCATGCTAACAGCTAGCAACTCAATGTCTTTGCTGCAGTGTCGTTGTTTAACAGTGATATGTCCCGGTCTGCACCAGTTGTTGTTAACATACATGATCACTCCACCGCCCCTAGTTTTGCCACTCTCTGGTGTTCGGTCAGCTCGTATCGTGTGAAAACCCTCCAGCTCAATGTTAGCATCTGCTGCTAGTTCAGTTAGCCACGTCTCAGTAAACAAAAGGAGAGAGCACTCCCGGTAAGTGCTATCATAACGGGAGATAGCCGCTAGCTCATCTAACTTTCCCAGTATCGACCGTACATTTCCCATGACAACAGATGGAAGGGAGGGTCTGTACCTTATATTTTTTGTCCTCCGCCTTACTCCAGCCCGGCAGCCGCGGCGTTTTCGCCTCAGTTCTCTCGGTATGTCGAGTTTTTCCAGTGGGACCGGGTGGCGGTTAAATGCTAGCAGCTCTTCCCTGTTATATCGTATCCTGCTATAAACAGTGGCTCCGTCCACCGGCTCAGGAGACATTTGGGATGATCTGTGTGTCCGTGATATAAGTGGGGTGAAAAAAAAAAGTGATCAAAAGAGAGAGGAAGGGAAAAAAAACTCGGAATCGAGCCGCTGTTGCAAAAGGCAGCCGACTGGTGTGGCGCCGAGAGGAGAGAGCATCCGGAAAGATGTCTGGAGTCATATCAAAACCTGCATAACCTGTCAGCAATATAAGGCAGACAGTACCAAGCCAGCTGGGTTACTGCAGAACACGGACATTTTGGCTCCGGGGAAGATGATGGGAATCGACCTTATGGGCTCCTTTCCACAAAGTAAAAAGGCCAATACTTACCTACTAGTGGTGGTAGACTACTTCTCAAAGTGGGTTGAAATGCTCCCCTTAAGAGACAGTAAAACCCCTCGTCTTGTCAAGATTCTTTAAGAGGAAATTTTCACCCGCTGGGGAGTGCCACAGTACCTGGTTTCAGACAGAGGACCACAATTTACTGCCAGTCTCCTGACAGACCTCTGTAAATCCTGGGGAGTAGGGAAGAAATCAACCACAAGCTACCATCATCAGACTAACCTCACAGAACGCTATAACAGGACAATAAAGACCATGACTGCCTCTTTTGTGGGACAGTACCACAACACCTGGGACCAGTGGATTCCGGAGTTCCACCTTGCACTCAATACTGCCCAACAGGAAACAAGAGGGAGAACCCCAGTGGAACTGGCCTTGGGCAGAAAACTACAGGGACCACTGGAGATGCTCATTCACAAACCACCCTCACCTGACCAGCAAATGGCATACAACATGGTGGAATGACAGCAGAAGATGGCTGAGAAGGTTAAGTGTAGAGTGGGGGTACACCAGGCCAGACAAGCTAAGTATTATAATTCCCACCGTAAAGATGCACACTTTCAGCAGGGTGACTTAGTCTGGGTCAGATCACATCCACTCTCCAAAACCAGTGACAAATTCTCGGCCAAGCTAGCGCCTAAATGGGAAGGTTCAGCAAGAGTTTTAAAAAAATTAGGGCCAGTGAACTACAAAGCAGGATGGAGTAACCCACCTGATAAATAGGATAATATTAATGTGGTCAATGTGGGGAGACTTGAATAATGAAACCGAATTGTCTTTAATTCAAGTTTATTTCAAGTAACCATTCCACTGTCTGCTCTCATTCCTGAGCAGCGAACAAAGAGGGTGAACACACCAAAGTTCTCCCTTTTAAACATTCTCACATCAAACCATTTCTCTCGCAGGGGAAATCACACATCTATATCAAAATCCCTTTATTCACATTCATTAACCTTTTATTTACATAACTCCCCCTTCTCTCCTCTCGAGCCTCAGTGGTCAGGAAGTCTTCTGTCCCCTGTTCACTGCAGGGGGTCCAGGCTCTGCGGCTCCGCACCGCAGGGGGCTGCAGCTCGGTGGCTCTCCTTCATCGTGAGGTTAAATCACATATGCAGTGTCCAACATATACATGTCTAACAACACAGCCA
Organism: Pholidichthys leucotaenia; assembly: GCA_020510985.1. Classification (NCBI taxonomy): domain Eukaryota; kingdom Metazoa; phylum Chordata; class Actinopteri; order Cichliformes; family Pholidichthyidae; genus Pholidichthys; species Pholidichthys leucotaenia. The sequence continues at coordinate 2,402 of JAJAQF010000087.1, read as the reverse complement.
TATAACCCCCCCCAAACGATGAAGAACAGACTAATTCCTAAAATTTAATAGCACCTTACTCACTACTGAATAATCAACACCAACATTCAGTCTGTGCGCCGCTTGGGCTTCAGCCGTCTGCCGAATCTGCTGTGAGTTGGCCCCGCCTTGCCTGCGGCGCCTTTCTGCTTCGGCTCTGTTGACTGAGGAAGAGAGAGATTAATTGCTCTTTGCGGGGGCCTGCCTCGTCGAGGCGCCACTGCGACCGGTACAGACACGTCCTTCATGACAAAAGCAGGTTTTAGTCTGTCAATACTGACTGTCTCTTTTCTGTCTCCAAAATCTAGCACAAATTGCTTATCACCTGCCTCCAGCACTCGAAATGGCCCTTCGTAAGGTGGTTTGAGCGTTGCTTTTAGGGCTTCGCGCCTGACAAAAACGAAGTCGGCATTTTTCAAAGCCTTGGGGACGAAAACTCGTGGAAAAGCGTGATGAACCGGACCCGGGAGCGTGTCTGCTCCCGTGCCGACTAACGGTCCCAGAGCAGAGAGAGGTGGGGGCTCTGGGTGCTCTGGTAAAAACTCGCCCGGCAGCCTCAGAGTTTGTGCGAATACCAGCTCCGCTGGGGAGGCGTCTAAGTCCTCTTTAGGCGCAGAACGCAACCCTAATAAAACCCATGGCAGTTTATTTACCCAATCTGCATCCGTGAGCGACGCTCTGAGTGCTGCCTTCAAAGACCTATGAAAACGCTCGCATAAACCATTAGCCTGAGGGTGGTAAGCCGTAGTGCGGTGAATTTTGGCTCCCAAGCCGTTGGCCATCGCTGACCACAGCTCAGAGATGAATTGCGGTCCTCTATCGGACGTAATGTCCGACGGAACCCCGAAGCGCGCCACCCAAGCCATTAAAAAAACGCGAGCCACCTCCGCGGCCGTGGTCGTCGCAAGTGGGACCACTTCCGGCCAACGTGTGGTGCGGTCCACCATTGTCAAAAGATGCGTGAACCCCTGTGATGCCGGTAGGGGGCCCACCAGGTCGACGTGCACATGGTCGAACCTTCTGGCCGGAATGCGGAACGGTTCTAACGGGGCTCTTGTGTGCTTGTGAATTTTGGCCCGTTGGCAGGAAATGCAGGTTTTTGCCCATTCCTTCACGTGCTTGCGCAGGCACGGCCAAACAAACTTTTCCACCACTAGTTTCACCGACGCGCGCACCCCCGGGTGCGCCAGTGAGTGGACCAAGTCAAAAACACGGCGGCGCCACGTGGCCGGAACCACCAGACGCGGGCGCCCCGTCAACATGTCGCAGATCAGGGGGGGCATACCGGTTTGTAAACACTTGCTCTCCAGCCTCAACCCTGTTGGTCCAGACTGGAGCGCGCGCACGTCTGCGTCCGCCCCCTGGTCCGCTGCCATGGCTGCGTAATCTATACCCACGTGCACCAGGGCTGCGCGCGCCACCGAGCCGCTCTCCTGCGGCGCGGTCACGGTGGCCCGTTCTGCCTCTGCGCGTGTTGGAGTCGTGAACGCGCGCGAGAGACAATCTGCTACTATATTGAATTTGCCCGCGACGTGCCTAATGTCAGTGGTAAATTCCGAGATTGCGGCCAGCTGCCTCTGCTGCCTGCCGGACCACGGATCTGAAATTTTGGCCATGGCGTATGTGAGCGGCTTGTGGTCCACATAAGCGGTGAAGCACCGTCCTTCCAGCCAGAACTGGAAATGACGAATAGCCAAATGCAGCGCCAACAGTTCTCTGTCGAACGCGCTGTATTTTCGTTCCGCCGCGCTTAAAGATTTGCTAAAGAAAGCCAAAGGCTGCCAAACTCCGGCTACCTGTTGCTCAATAACGGCCCCTATGGCTAAATCTGAAGCGTCTGTCGTCAACGCGATACGTGCTGCAGGGTCTGGGTGGGCCAGGAGCGCAGCATCAGCCAAGGCTTTTTTAACCTCTGTGAACGCGCGCTCCCGCTCCGGGGACCATTCGACCGCCTGGGTCGGTTTTTGTTTTTTGAGCGCGGCATATAACGGTTGCATGATTTGAGCTGCGTGGGGCAGGAATCGGTTATAAAAATTCACCATCCCCAAGAATTCCTGTAGTGATTTGACCGTTTGTGGACGGGGAAAATCCGCTACCGCGCGTACTTTATCTGGTAACGGAACCGCTCCCTCCGGGGAGACGCGGTGACCCAAAAAATCGATCTGCTCGACGCCGAACTGGCACTTGGCTGGGTTAACTATTAAGCCATGCTCTCCCAGCCTCCTAAAAACTGCTGTGAGGTGCGTTTCGTGTTCGTCCTCTGAAGTACTCGCGACCAAAATGTCGTCGAGGTACACAAACACGAAAGGGAGATCGCGTAACACGGCATCCATCATCCGCTGAAATGTTTGTGCCGCCCCTTTGAGACCAAACGGCATGCGTAA
>JAJAQF010000086.1:0-74763 GCA_020510985.1 Pholidichthys leucotaenia | reverse complement strand
AATTGCGAGAGCGGATCACAGCTGCCAAAGAGGAATTACAAGCCATAAATGCTGACTTGGCAGTTGAAACCTTGTCTGAGGAAGAGCGAGCTCAACTCAACACTGATGCAGAAACAGTACATGATGCAATAGAAACTCTTGAAATGGAGTTGGCTACAATCAGTGAACAAGAAAAGAATAATGGTGACAAGAAGCAACCAAAAGAAGAGAATGCGGTGGCTGGAGTCCAAGAAAAAGAAGATGCAAGTTACCCAGAAGATGGCGCCACTGGCAAGACTAACCAGAACACTGCACAAACAAAACTCAGGCATGTCCTAATTCATGAGCTGAAGCAAAGACGAGAGACATGCATGAAGAGACTGAAAGAAGTCAGGCGGTTAGTGAAAACAAAGGGAGAGGATAAGCCTGTCTCACCAGAGATTTCTGCTGAATACGACAGCCTCAATGACAGAGTTGCGACTTTAGATGCTGTCATCAGTAAAAAAGAAGAACAAGAAGCACAGGTAGACAGAGCAAACAAAAAGTTTATGCGAACATACAGTAAAGTAAAGAAGGCTGTGTTCGCTCTTTTTTATGCATACAAAGATGAGGTCTTGGACGCAACTGAAGATGACTTGGAAGACCTGATTCGCCTGGACAAAGAAATGACAGCTACATATGAAGCCTGTCGAGATTTGTGCCCGCCAGACAACGAGATGCGGCGCAGAGTTGACAACGCTAAGCAAATGTGCTCAGACCTGGCGAAAACCTTGAAACAAATTGGAGAGAATCCAATGATGGCAGACAAGGAGAGAAAAGGCCTTCTCAAGACTACTTGGGGAATGGATTATTCCAGGTCTCTCTTTGGAAGCAAGTTAGACTATGTGTCTGATATTTCTGCCGAGTCTAAAGTCTCCATTCAGTCAAAGGTATCTGTAAGTACACAGATTTCAGAATCTTCAACAGGCTCTTCAACAGGATCAAGTAATGCCTCAGAAAAGGCCAGGAAGCTGGCTGAATTGAGCGCTAAGCGAAAGTGTGCAGAACTTCACGCAAAGATAAGGAAATACAAGGTGGCCTTGGAAAGTTGTCATGAACAATTAGAAATAGCAGAAGAAGAGGAAAGAATCCAAAGGTCAGATGACATCTCTTGTTGCAGTGACAAGCCTAGTAAAGGTTATCTGAATCCAGAGGCACCTGTTTTTTCTCCTGAGGCCAGATCACCAAGAGCTGAAGATTGCGCGAGCCAAGTAGAGTCACAGTTGGCCTTCATCGCCCAAACATTCTCAGATAGCGTCAGCAAATCAAGGCTGCCTGTCCCCATAGCTCCTGTGTTTGATGGTGACCCACTCAAGTTCATCAACTTTCGCAAAAGTTTTGTGACACTTGTTGAGAACAAGGGAATTCCACCATCAGACAAGCTGTATTATCTGCAGCAGTACCTTGCAGGAGAAGCCAGAGCGGCAGTAGAAGGTTGTTTTTTCGGAAGTGATGAAGCTGCCTACAACTGTGCATGGACCACGTTGGAAGAGCGGTTCGGACACCCCTTCACCGTTCAACTCTCCTTGAGAAACAAGTTGAGAGACTGGCCCAAAGTAACAGGCAAAGATAAGAAAGGTCTTCAAGATTTCAGCGATTTCCTGAGCACCCTCAAAGAAGCTATCCCCTACGTGAAAGGTCTTGAAGTTTTGAACGATTGCGTCCAAATCCAGGAAACAGCAACCAAGTTACCCGAGTATTGTAACACTAGGTGGACACGGCGTGTTACAGAAGACATAGATGTTGGAAAGGGCTACCCTTCGTTTCAAGAATTTGTCGACTTCGTAGCCAGAGAAGCCAGAGTGGCTAACAACCCTATATGCGTGGTCGCTCAAAACCAAGACAAGTTGCCAACCACGAATAGAGGAAACGAGTCTAGGGCAAAAACAAAACGAGCACCTGGCATTACTCATGCCACCAACACCAACACCAGTGCTGAAAAAGAAACCCCTAAAAGTGGAGACAAAAATTCTCCAGTTTGCACCTACTGCGACAAAGATCACCTCATCTACAAGTGCAATGCTTTCAAAGAGTTGCCTTATGATGACAAAATACAAAGCATTCAAAGCAAGGCCCTTTGCTTCAAATGTCTCAGACGTGGCCACACATCAAAGAAGTGTCTAGTTAAAGTGTCCTGCAACACGTGCAAAGGCAAACACCAAACTCTGCTGCACTTAGACAAGAAGAAAGCAGACACAAAGTTTACAGAGTCAGAAGCCGACAAAGATGAAAACACATTTGAATCTATTTCAAACAAAACCAACCAAGATTACATGAAGAGTTATACTTCAATGATCGTACCTGTTTGGGTCAAGACAGGCCAAGCTGGCTCGCAAGAAGTATTGGTTTATGCACTGATTGATACCCAAAGCGACAGCTCCTATATCACAGAGGATCTGGCAGCCAAGCTGTGCATGCCACATGAAATAACAAGAATGAAGATAACAACTATGACATCTTCATCGGTGGTCTATTGTAAGAAGTTCTCAGACATCAAACTGAGAGGATACGACTCAACTGTCGAAGTCCGAGTCAAGTCGTGCTACACAAGAGACCACATCCCTCACAACAGGGAGCACATTCCTTCAAAGGTAGCGGCAAGTATGATGCCTCATTTGGCTCGAATAGCCCCCTTCATTCCTCCTATTCAAGACTGTGAAGTGGGACTGCTCATTGGATACTCCTGCCCACAAGCACTCAGACCGGTGGAGATAGTCTCCGGAAATCCCGAAGAAGCCTTTGCTGTGAAAACAGACTTGGAATGGAGCATCATTGGAGGCCCTTGTTATGAACAAGGCAACAATGGTGTATGCCATAGGATTGTCGCCAAAGAATTGATAGTGCCACCACCCTGTGAGATCCTGAAGGTTCTCGACCAAGATTTCAGCGACACCAAAGATGAAGCGAAGGAGCTAATTTGCCAGGCCACTGAAATATGCAAAAAGGGCAAAGTTAGACTCCATAAGTTCCTGTCAAACAGCATAGACGTCCTGGAATCCATACCACCTTCAGAAAGAGCCACTACCGTCTCCGAAATAAACTTGGAACTGGAACCTCTCCCGGTTGAGCGCACACTTGGAACAAGATGGGACTGCTTCAGGTTCAAGATAACACTACAGGATAAACCCAACACAAGAAGAGGCATCCTCTCTACAGTCATGTCAGTCTATGACCCAAATGGATTTGTTAGCCCTGTGGTGTTGCAAGGGAAAAAGATCCTGCAAGAACTGTGCAAGCAAAAGAAATCCTGGGACGAACCTGTCGAGCCTGTCATAATTGAACGGTGGGAGAGCTGGAAAGCAGATATTCAGGAACTGAAGGATCTGAAAATACCCAGATGTTTCAAGCCTGACAAGGAAGCGAAATCTTTCGAGTTGCATCATTTCAGTGATGCCAGCACTCAAGGTTATGGGCAGTGCTCGTATGTCAGAATGTGTGACCGAGATAGAAACATAGACTGCGCCTTGCTCATGAGCAAAGCGAGAGTGGCACCATCAAAAGTTGTCTCCATTCCTCGGCTTGAATTGACAGCAGCAACAACGTCAGTGAAAATCAGCAAGTTCCTCAGAAGAGAGCTCAAGATCCAGGTCACCAAGGAATATTTTTGGACAGACAGCAAGGTCGTGCTGGGATACATCGCCAACAGTGCAAAGCGGTTTCACGTGTTTGTCAGCAACCGTGTACAGTACATTCAGGAGAACACTGAAGTGCAACAATGGCACCACGTACCGACCAAGTCGAGAGCTGGAAAGCAGATATTCAGGAACTGAAGGATCTGAAAATACCCAGATGTTTCAAGCCTGACAAGGAAGTGAAATCTTTCGAGTTGCATCATTTCAGTGATGCCAGCACTCAAGGTTATGGGCAGTGCTCGTATGTCAGAATGTGTGACCAAGATGGAAACATAGACTGCGCCTTGCTCATGAGCAAAGCGAGAGTGGCACCATCAAAAGTTGTCTCCATTCCTCGGCTTGAATTGACAGCAGCAACAACGTCAGTGAAAATCAGCAAGTTCCTCAGAAGAGAGCTCGAGATCCAGGTCACTAAGGAATATTTTTGGACAGACAGCAAGGTCGTGCTGGGATACATCGCCAACAGTGCAAAGCGGTTTCACGTGTTTGTCAGCAACCGTGTACAGTACATTCGGGAGAACACTGAAGTGCAACAATGGCACCACGTACCGACCAAGTCGAATCCAGCCGATCTAGCTTCGAGAGGCGTGTCGGCCAAAGAACTGGGCACCTCTATGTGGCTGAAAGGCCCAGAATTTCTCTACAAAGCAGAGCTACCACTGACTTCGCCAGACGATACTCTCAACCTTGGCGACCCTGAAGTAAAAGCACAGTGTCTCGGGGCATCTAGCGTTGTTCTACCAACAGGACTGTTGGATGTACTACAAAGGATTTCGAAGTGGCAGACCATGATCAACATCTTGGGAACTATGATAAGAAGAGTGTCTTCGAAGACAAGCCGTCTACTCCAAGACAGAAAAGCACGTAATCTAGCCATCAAGTGGTTACAAGCCAAAGAGTTTCCTGAAGAGATCACAACCCTGGGGAAAGGTGGAAACGTAGCAACGTCAAGCTGCTTGAAGACTCTAGATCCCATGTTGGATGAAGAAGGCCTGCTAAGGGTTGGGGGAAGAGTTTGTGAAGCAGAAGACATCACCAAGGAAGAATGTCACCCCATTATCCTTCCAAGAAAATCACATGTCACCGAGGCCATTATCAGGCATGTACATCAAAAGACCAATCATGGAGGTCGCAGCTCAACTTTGAATGAACTACGATCTCAAGGATATTACGTACAAAGGGGCTCCAAGACAGTGGCTCAAGTGATACGCAACTGTATCATGTGTCGCAAGCAAAGAAGACCAGCGGAGAGTCAGAAGATGGCTGACTTGCCACAAGAACGTACAGAAGCGCATCCTCCATTCTACAAGTCTGGAATGGATGTCTTTGGCCCGTATCTCATCAAGCGCGGAAGATCAGAAATCAAGCGCTACGGACTGCTGTGCACGTGTCTGTACAGTCGTGCAATTCACCTGGAGCTTCTAGACGACCTCTCAACTGACTGTTTCATCAATGCCCTAAGATGCTTCTTGGCATTGCGAGGTGTGGTTAGAAGCATACTCTGCGATCAAGGTTCCAACTTCATCGGTGCTGACAATGAACTGAAACAAGCTCTCGCCGAATTGGATCATGACAAGCTGGAGACAGTTCTAGCAAACAAGCAAGTGGAGTTCAAGTTCAATTCTCCTCATGCTAGTGAGCAAGGTGGCGTATGGGAAAGACAGATCCGCACAGTGAGGAAGACGCTGAAGTCGGTGATAGACTTTGCGAACACACAACTAGACGACACCTCCTTAAGAACACTGTTCTATGAGGCAGCATACATCGTAAACAGTTGTCCATTGTCTCCAATGTCTTTGAATGACCCACTCGCCGAACCTCCCATAACGCCAAACGCTCTACTTCATGGCAAGCTTGAGGGAATCTTACCTCCACCAGGAGCCTTCTGCGCCCAGGACGTTTATGCACGGAAATGCTGGAGGCGTGTTCAACACCTGAGTCAGCTCTTTCGAAGTAGATGGAAACAAGAATACTTACTGAATCTCCAACATCGCCAAAAGTGGTGCAAACCACAAAGAAACCTCCAAACAGGAGACATTGTTCTCATGATGGATGAAGGGTTGGCGAGAAACCAGTGGCCACTTGGACTTGTGACGAGTGCAATGGCCGACAAGGACGGACTTGTCCGAAAAGTGAGGCTGAGAATTTCGAACGCCAGAAGTGTGGCTCGTGGGGAGAAGATTAAGCCAGTCTCCGAACTGGAAAGACCAGTGCAAAAGGTTGTGCTCTTGCTGCCGGTTAAAGATTAGGTGACATTGTGAAAATTTTATGTTGGCATGACTTTATAGTCTTCCATCATAAAGATTTTGGTGGGAGTGTAACGGCAGCAGCTGTGTTTGTTTGATCCATGTGAGAAACATGGCAATTCTTGTGACTGTTGTAATTTCCCCGCTATATATGTCAACAGTGACATCCTTTCTAGTATTTGACCTTTGGTTGTACAGCAATGCCTCCCAAAGATTTGTTTTGGCAGGTATATATACTCACAGCCTGGCTCTGTGTGCCAGTCAAAAGTTGTTTACTTTGTGTCTGGGGGAACCCCCAACATGGAAATGACCTTTGATCTCTGGGGAATCCCTTGGGAATTCCCTACCTTTTTTTTTATTTATTCCATCCATATTTTCTTTTAAAACCTAGGTTTGGAAATTTATCCTTTGAGATTTAAAAATTATTGAAATAATTTGTCATCAAAAATACATGAGGTATAAGTATTATTCACGACAGGAAGTAGACAATTTTGAGACTTCCTGCCCAGCGGAATATGGCAACAGACGGATTGAGCATGGCTGGCTGAAACAAAAATCCAAAGCCATCCAGCTGCTTACCTCAGCCCAGGTAGCGTGAAACTGTCATAATGATGAAGTAATCCCTCATATCCAATTATCTACCCGATATTTTGTAGGTTGTTTGAGAGATGATGATATTTTTGAAGTTTGTTGAAGTGTGACTAGACCATGTGACTGTCAGTGGTAATCCATGCCTATGTGACCTTTCACCTAGTCTCCATGCATGTGCAAAAGACTGTAATAGTTGTGAAAAAGTAATTTTTGAAGCTTCATTCTGTGAATAGGGATGTATTTTTGACTTGAAGTAAATGCAGTATTATTCTGGTCAGTCACTGCCACAACTTGCGGCCTGCATGGCCTTGGTAGCTTTTAGAAGTGCAAATCTGGCAATCCTTCATTATTTACTGGATGCCTAGTTCTAGTCACTTTTATTGTTATGTTTTTGAATTGACATCTTGACTTTAAATTAGCTGAAATACCAATTTACAAGGTATTTATTCCGGGCTATTAATTGCAGACAAAATGTGAGAGCCTGCAAGGAATTTCTGCCCTCGGAAGGCTGCGACCCGGCAAAGTGGTTAGTGAAATGTTTAACTCTGTTGAAGTTTAATGATGGTTGTTTGAATATGCACATGTCCAAAGAATAGAAACTTTTGTGTGTGTTTCTAATATGAAAATCTGATGTGCACAAACCATACAATTTTAAATGTGGATTTGATAATCTGTTGTATTTGTTTACAGTAAATGCTGCATAATTTTTGCTGGTAGCTTTCTTGCAACAACTCAGTAAACCTAAAAAATCTATCAATTTGAGATCATAAATGTTTACATTTGTGTGTATGCAGTATGATTTAATTTCTGTAATACTAGAATTTTGTGTCCACAGCTAAAATAATGTTTCTTGTGTTTGATATGTTTAAGTCTTTACGGTGTTTGATGCATTAAAGTCAAAAGCAAGGACATTAAAGATGTGTCAAACATCAGTTATTGCACACCAAAATGCAGCTCATAATCCGGGGCCGGAACATTGGCTGACCACTCTGATGGAGATTTGAGTGAGAATAGAGAAAGAGAAGCGACTTTTACTGGCCACACTTTCACTCCACCAACTTTAAATCACACAGTTTTCACTGAAAATGTAAAAGTTTTAGCTCTCAGAAATTAATTGGTTCTTCTTATTCTTTTTCTTCTGATTTTTTAATGAGATTTTTTTCACAAAATTTTATTAAAATTTTGTTTTTTTCCCCTTTCATGAAGTGACTTTTTCCTTTGACTTCTATGTCATAAATTCACATCTTTTTTATTCCAACTTTGCACTTTTGTCTCAATAATTTCTCCTCTTTTGTCTTTCCATCGATTTTTCCCTAAAAATAAAAATGTAAATGTTCTACTTTTCTCTTGGTTTTTACCTTTTTCTCAACAATTCATGAATTCACTTTTTTCTAACAAGTGTAGTTCATCTTTTTAAATAAATTACTGTGTTTCTTCTACATTTCCAGTGACTGTTGTTCAGATGTGACTTTTTTCCTCAGAAATGTTCAACTTTTGTCCTGAATTTGTGACTTTTGTCTGATAATTTCATGTTGGCTTTTCTTGTCGTGGACAAAAGTGGGACAATCTAACCTCTGTTGGACCATCAGTGTCATGGTTGAATTTTGCTCCTTAAAGCAGCACGATGGAACCTTATTGTTCCGCTAGGAACACTGAAAAGACTCCAACTATGGAGACTAGGACCTGGGTGCCAACAGCCAATCACAGGGCAGGACTTAGCCACCAACAGCATATTGTTGCTGTCAGAGATTGTTGATCGTGGTCCATGAAGCCACGTGCAAAGCTTCTAATATTAGCAGATTAACAGCAGCTGGTTAATTAGTAATGGGAGTCAGAGTGGGAGGGTGTCCTGACTTCAGCTTAGGGCACCAGTCCCTCACAATGTCTCTGCACGTCCCTGTTGTCAGAGCTATTAAAAGGTCTTCAAAGTGTTCATTTCAGCTGAAAAGCCCTGCAGGTCCCTGTTTACTGACTGAGATCTTGTTCATCCAGAGAAAGTTTCATCAGGAGACTTTTTGTCAGCCGTCTCTGCTCAGTAATGTGGGAATGAAGAAATACCACAACTATCAACTTTGGATTGAAAGACAAACTGACAGTTTCTCTTTGGTCCTCATCAGTCAAACTTACACTTCCTCAGACCAGGTTTTAACCACTGCTCTCCACCATGGTCCACCCTGGAGAAGAAACACAGTCAGAATGAGTTTCTGTCCAACATGAGTCCTAACTGCTGTTCAACATGAAGCAGAGTTCCTCAGTTTGTCAGTGAGACACAGAAACAGCTGAAACTCATCTGTGTCTCTGTGATTGGTTCACTGTGTCTGTGAGGAACAGACCAGAAGAAGAAGATCATGTGATGGAGAAATCATCAGGAACCACATTGTTGACTTGGATCATTTTAAACACAGTGAAAGAAAGAAATCTCTCCACAGGGCAGCAAGAACTAGAAATGTCAGAGGGCTGATTTCAACCTTCAGCTCAATCTTCACAACATTTCAGACACTAGAGAACTAGAACATTCACAGAGAACATTTTGGCAGTGTGGCAGAGCTGCTCAAACATCCAGACAAAGGTTCAGTTCTCCTGACTGAGACACAAGCTTTGACATGTGGATCAGGACAAGTCTGGAAACTGAAACCTGATGGTCATTTTTGCCCTGATAATATATCCTGATGTTTGACCAACAACAGTGAAGCAGTTTTAACAGCATGAAGAAAACCTGGAATGTAATCAGAGTCTTTAGTTTGTTCATTAAAGAGCCTTATTCTGCTCTTTTTCCACATGCTGACTCAGCTCCCAGAGGTGGTAATGAAATGTCTGAGACATGATTTGGTCCAAACACCTCAGGCTTTAATTCCTGCAGCACCATTGTACAGATGGCAAAGCAGCTGTTTTGGAGTGGATTGCTTTAATGCTAATGAGTCCCAGCTCAGCCCAGCCTCCCTCTTTGCTCATTTCTCTGAGATTTGGCTTTGGACAACAATGCCATGTTTGAGGCTAATGTTAGCTTTTAGCTTCAGTTGTCAGACTAAGTAACATGCTACTAAATGTTAGCTGAATGTTAAGAGTTTAAAGCCCAAATAAATCTTTCTCTGAGACAGAGGAGTGTGGTGTGAATGGTTGATAGCATATGACCGGTCCCTGGTTGGAACAACAGAGAAATGACCCTGAAGGAGTGAATGGCTGATCGAGCTGGTCCACAGTGTCTTGTGCAAGATGCACAAGACACCTGCAGGCAAGTGGAGCAGGCAAGATGGCGCCGTTGTGTGTGGCTGGACGTCTACCTGTGCGATGTCTTATGTGTTTAGTTGTCTTTTTATTGTTTCTAGCTCAAAACGTGTCATCGCTACTGGTTTATGATCGCCTGACTCTTCTAAATATTTGCAATTCTGTGGTCAAATTATCGACCTATGAATTTAATGGTCAGCCTCCTCTGCCTCTGTTGGTATCTATACCATCCTATCTGAGATGTGCACCCAGCGGACTGTTGCGAAATGGCCGCCGCAAAAGACGAGGTCGGAGAGGCGGAGTATCATGCAAACTGAAGGCTTACCTGGCTTCTTCTTCAACCCACAACCCTCGTCAACTGCTGACTGAGCTCTCCAGGAAGCGTATCGGTTTTGACGTATGAGGATCCATTGATTATCGCTACCGATGGCTGTTGCCGACTGTCCCAGAGGCTGGATACCCACATCCCTGCCGCCGGACAGTGTGGATTAGCAGAAGGGGCTGCGAACTGGAGAATCTTCACCCGATCAGTCGTGCTTCCCAGCAGGCTGATCAGTGATTTGCATGGCTCTGATTAACACCAGATCCATTGCAAGTAAGACTTTTATTCTAAATGACTTTTTTACTTCAGATTCCTTGGATTTTCTTCTGATGACAGAAACATGGGTTAAACCAGGTGAGACCACCGCCATCTCTGAGCTCCTCCCTCCCAGCTGTTCTTTCTTCAGCTCTCCGTGAGCGTCTGGTCGGGGTGGGGGTCTGGCTTCTGTTTTTAATGACAGTTTTAAATGTCGCCTTCTCTCCACAAATTCCTGCTTTGAGCTGCAACTATTTGTGGTGGATCTCACAAGTCCTGTTATTTGCTGTTGTCTATTGTCCTCCAAAATATAATAAGGACTTCATTAATGATTTATCTTTTGTTCATATAAAAGACAAAAAATAAAATAGAAAGGAGATGTCTTTACCTTCTTAACGTGTTTCGACTGTACACTGCAGCCTTCGTCAGAAGAGTCAGCTGATTGCTGCCAGGTGACATTTATCAGATGATTTCCGTAGGCGGGGCCAGCTCAGCAGATCTGTCAGATCCACCGAGCCGGCCCCTCCTCCCGCCGTCAGATGGTCTCTGGAGAATGTGGTCCCAGGTGTGGGAAAGCATAAAGGCCCCCTCATCTCAGTTCATGGTGTCTTTTCCCCGCTTCCTGATCTCTATGGCCTCCTTGATCCAGCGTTTGTGTCTGTTGCTCTCCGATCCAATAATCTTTGCGTTGTCCCAGTCCATGATGTGATTATTTCTTTTGCAGTGATCTGATATTGCTGATTTTAATGTTTCTTGTTGATGAACCACTAAACCATGAACCGAGATGAGGGGGCCTTTATTCTTTCCAACACCTGGGACCACATTCTCCAGAGACCATCTGACGGCGGGAGGTGGGGCCGGCTTGGTGGATCTGACAGATCTGCTGAGCTGGCCCCGCCTAAGAAAATCAGCTGATAAATGTCACCTGGCAGCAATCAGCTGACTCTTCTGACGAAGGCTGCAGTGTACAGTCGAAACACGGTAAGAAGGTAAAGACATGTTCTTTCTATTTTATTTTTTGTCTTTTATATGAACAAAAGATAAATAATTAAAAGAAGACAAAATGAACCTATTTGACCTACTTCATTAATGAGTTTTCTGAGTTTTTGGCAGAAGTTATGCCAAAATATGACAAACTTTTGATCTGTGGGGACTTCAATATTCATGTCTGTTGTCCATCTGATCAGCTGGCATCTGATTTTAAAAGACTGTTGGCGACATTTAATTTAAATATTTTAGCGGACAAACCAACACACCGTCTTGGTCCCACTCTGGACCTTGTTATCTCTGTTGGGCTCTGTCATCTCAGATCATTTCCCCATTATTTTTGAATTGTTGACCCCTTCATCACCCAGCAAGCCTGTGGCTCCATCATGCTGGCGTCGCATCATCACTTCTTCAACGCCAGAGAAGTTTTCTGCTGCTTTTAGGGATTCACAGTTTTTTGCCTTGAATGGACTTGTTTCCCTTCCCATCCGGATGAGATTCTTTCCTTCTTTCATACCACCTGCTCTGGGATTTTGGACTCTATTGCCCCATTTCACACAATACTGACGCACTCTACAAGAAGGGACAGCGCAGGCTGTTCCTACTGAGGAGACTCAGGTCTTTTGGTGTACAAGGGGTGCTGCTGAAGACATTCTACGACACGGTGGTGGCATCAGCCATCACTTTTGGAGTGGTCTGCTGGGGCAGTGGCATCACTGCAGCCGATAGGAAGAGACTGAACAAACTGATCAAGAAAGCTAGCTCTGTCCTGGGGCAGCGCCTTGATCCGGTGGAGGAGATAGGAGAGAGAAGGACGGTGGCTAAACTGTCATCTCTGCTGGAGTCCGAGTTCCACCCTATGCAGGACATACTGAATGCACTGAGGAGCTCATTTAGCAGCAGACTACATCATCCCAGGTGCACAACCGAGAGGTTTCGCAGGTCCTTCCTACCAACGGCTGTCAGACTGTACAACCTAAGCAGGTCTGCTTGCAGAGATAGCAAAAACACGTAACAACCTAATAGTTTTTTGAATGCAAATGATGCAATAGACTTACACAATGGTCCCCTCCGGTATACAACTAGGAAAATACTGGTCGCTATGGAGGGTGAGAATATGTATGGGCACATAATCATACCATGTAGGATAACTAAGTAGACGGTTGTGCTGTTTCATCCCATCTAGCAACAATGCTCTGCACTGTGTGTGTTTATACATTTACATATTTATTCCATCTAGCTACAATGCTCCGCATTGGGTGTGTTTATGTTTATATTTATATTGTCATGCGCTGGCCCTCACGAGCCAGCATAAGACGCACACAGAGTCACCAGTGAGTTTTTCAGTGAGTTTATTTACGGTGAAAAGGTGTTAACACAAGCTGCTGAGATAATGACAGGAGTCTTCTCAGAACAGGAGGCATAGGGCTATACAGCACACTATAGGTCCAGAGCAGGAGACAGTCACACACAGACAGGCTTGGTAATAATTACACGCAGGCTACTAAGGCAGGGACTTACAGAACAATTCACGCCGGGAGGAATAAGGCTAATGTAGTACACTTACTGGTACCGGTGAAAGACGGTCAAGCCCAAGGCAGCTGAGGTGTGATAACAGTCCAGGCATCCGCAACGTGACGGTGGGTGAACAGGTAAGAGATCAGGTTGGCGACCAGACACTGCTGCGTCCTACCGACGCCAGTGCTGGGCTTAAATTGATGAAGCACTAATGACGCTGATGACACTCAGCTGACCGACCGTTGACAGGCGGAAGCCCCACCGAGCATTTCACAATAAGAGCCCGGAGAGGCCAGAATACCGCCCGCAGCTGTCAAGGCCGGCAGCGAGACACAGCTCAGCCCGAGTGCGATCAGAACCGACGCTCGGGTCATAACAGTACCCTCCCTCCACGGGCGGACTCCGAACGCCCCAAGGAACCACCCTGCCCCCCCGCCCCCCCAGGGTGGGAGGTTGGGGGACAGGTGCGGAGGGAGAGAAACCAACCCAAGAACAAGACAAAGACCAGACAAGAAAACCATACAAGAAATACATGGAAACACACGATAATTATGGAAACCAACAAGAAATAAATACAAACACATGACTCTGGGAAAAAAAAAAAAAAAAAAAAAAAAAAAAGCAAAGGAAAGAAATACATGACTAACCGTGGAAACAAAAGAAATAAGCGCCAAACACGGCGATCATGAAAAAAACAAACACACGAGACCAAAAATACAAGCAAACCCCTGGAAACTATGAACAAACCTCCATACCACAGCCCCCCAAGAAGGAGTGGAGAACAAAACAATAGCAAAACAAAACCAAACTAAACACATGGGGCAAACCAGATTGCCCTGACCTAACTTGGCCATGGCAAGACTGGCTTTCCCAGGAAAAAAAAAAAAAAAAACATGAGGCAATCCAAAATTGCTCTGACTTGGCTATAACTAAACTATGGCCTTCAAAAAAAAAGAACAAGAGGCAATCAAAAAATTGCTCCGACTTGACTAAGACTATGACTGTGGCTCACAAGAAAAAAAGAAACAAGAGGCAATCAAAAAATTGCTCCGACTTGACTAAGACTATGACTGTGGCTCACAAGAAAAAAGAAACAAGAGGCAATCAAAAATTGCTCAGACTTAACTGTGACTATGACTTTGGCTTACAAGAGAAAAAAAAACAAGAGGCAATCTAAAAATTGCTCAGACTTGACTAAGACTATGATTACGTGAAACAACAAAAATTGCTAGACGTACAAAACATGACTTGGCACCGTATGGGCCCACAGAAAATCCCACAGTACATGATCAGGTGGCCTGCCCCAGTCCCGGGCCCCCAGAAACAAGTCCTCTGGTGGCCGAACCAGGTCACCCCGTAACAAGCACAGTTTATTGGGTGGCCAACCCAAGACGCCGAACACACCAAGCAGTTCCTCGGGTGGCCGACCCGAATCCCACAACCAACAGGACCGTGGAGGGATTGCATGTAGCCGCTCACCTGAAAACGACAAAACAGGAGAGCGCCGATCTGCCAAACAAAACCCTCTAATGGCCCCCAGCTGGTGGCTCCTGAGAGGGGAACAACCAAAAACTTGGGCCCTCTCGAATCCTGATTGGGTCGCAGCCGCACCTGCGCTGGACCCCCACTGGACCTCGTCGGACCCCGATTGGGTAATCGCTGCGCCCACGTTGGACCCCGACTGGGTTACCTCGGCCCACGCGTCGGACCCCGACTGGGTCAGGACGGGCCCCGATTGGGTCACCGGTGCACCCACGTTGGACCCCGACTGGGTCACCTCGGCCCACGCGTCGGACCCCGACTGGGTCAGGACGGGCCCTGATTGGGTCACCGCTGCACCCACGTTGGACCCCGACTGGGTCATCTCGGCCCACGCGTCGGACCCTGACTGGGTCACCTCGGCCCACGCTCGGACCCCGACTGGGTCAGGACTGCTCCGGCGACGACCTCCATTTCCGAACCTGGAACCCCCAGTCCTGTGACCGTGACTGGCTCCGGACCGGTAACGCTGTGGAGGTGCTCAGAACACAAGGGAGAACTGGGATCAGTTCCACCGGCAGCGCCAGAGCCCAGAGAGATGGGCTCGGGTGCAGCGGACGGCTGCCCCTCACTCGCCTCCCCATGAGGCAGGCAAAAATGCTCTAATACACCATACAAGAAAACAAAAAAGAGCACTTGCCTGCACTCGGGCTCTGGAGCCGTCCAGGACTTTGCCGATCCAGGTTCAAGAAGAAGCTCGTCGTCGGCCTCCCACTCGGCTGTGTCGGGTTCCACAGCCGGCCTGATGGTCTCTGCAGCTGGATCCTCACGCGCTGGCGTCCACGCCAATAACCCGTATGGCGTGGGGGCAGAGGACCCTGGACCTGCTGACTCGGGCTGCGTCCCTGAGGAAGCCTGGGGACGCTCTCTTGTCGGCTCTGGCTCCTCACTGCAGTCCATTCTGCTCTGTCCAAAGCAAGGCTGCAGGGCCGGGATATTTCCCAGAGCTGCAGGCCTCCCCCTCGTTCGACGGCGTGGAACTGACGCCGAGGACCGCTCCGCAGGAGGAGACACAGAGGCAGCAGGTTTAATACAAGTGGCTACAGCTGGGAAAAGTGACTCAGGGAGCTGCAAACCCCGAGCTTCACCCCCAGGAGTCAGACAAGACAGATCACTATTATCAATGGGAAAGTGAACTTGGACTTGCCTGTCTCCCGGGAGGAGGATGTCGTCAGCTGTAGCGGACGTTGCTCCTTCCCTCGCTCGCTGGATGGTAAAAAAGGATCCAAGGACGGAGCCCACCGGCACAGGATTCAGCTCACTCTCAGCAGCTGGCTGGTTGAGGGGGTCATCCCGGCGGCCCGGAACTGGATCTGGAACAGGAGCTTGCCGAAGATGCGCCCGGCCGTGACGCCGACGCCTTCGCCGGCCCCCAGATGGTGCGAACTCCCGAAACGGATCGAAGGCAGGATCAGGATCCATAGGCGAAGAGCAGGTGTGCCTCTTCACCTGCTTCATGCCGCGTTCCTCCTCCATCATCAGGAATATTTCGCGTTGTGCGGCGATGTCCTCCCTCCTCGCGTCGACTTCCGGGTGGTTGGCGTAGCGGGGAGAGAGATGACAGAGAACATCTTCGGCGGCGTCCAGGTACCAATGTATGCCGTGGTCATAGTCCAACAGGGAAGCGGAGATGAGCAGCTCATCCACGGCTTCCAAAACACCCGTCAGCACGTGGCTCTTCGGTGACGGCATTGCTCACATACACAGGACCCAGACAGGGAAAAGCAACGTCCAAAACTCAAACTCACTGGTGAATACCATCTCAGGTTGGCGTCACCGTAAACACTGTTTTGGCAGCAGTGTACTGTCATGCGCTGGCCCTCACGAGCCAGCATAAGACACACACAGAGTCACCAGTGAGTTTTTCAGTGAGGTTATTTACGGTGAAAAGGTGTTAACACAAGCTGCTGAGATAATGACAGGAGTCTTCTCAGAACAGGAGGCATAGGGCTATACAGCACACTATAGGTCCAGAGCAGGAGACAGTCACACACAGACAGGCTTGGTAATAATTACATGCAGGCTACTAAGGCAGGGACTTACAGAACAATTCACGCCGGGAGGAATAAGGCTAATGTAGCACACTTACTGGTACCGGTGAAAGACGGTCAAGCCCAAGGCAGCCGAGGTGTGATAACAGTCCAGGCATCCGCAACGTGACGGTGGGTGAACAGGTAAGAGATCAGGTTGGCGACCAGACACTGCTGCGTCCTACCGATGCCAGTGCTGGGCTTAAATTGACGAAGCACTAATGACGCTGATGACACTCAGCTGACCGACCGTTGACAGGCGGAAGCCTCACCGAGCACTTTCATAATAAGAGCCCGGAGAGGCCAGAATACCGCCCGCAGCTGTCAAGGCCGGCAGCGAGACACAGCTCAGCCCAAGCGCGATCAGAACCGACGCTCGGGTCATAACATATATATCTATATATTCATTCCATCTAGCTACAATGCTCCGCAGTGTGTGTTTATATATCTACATATTATTCCATCTAGCTACAATGCTCTGCACTGTGTGTGTTTATATATTTACATATTTTTTCACCTAGCTGCAATGCTCCGTACTGTGGGTGTTTATATATCTACATACTTATTCCATCCAGCTACAATGCTCCGCACTGTGTGTCTGTATATATATTTATAGTAATATGTACATATGTATATTAGCTGCTCTTGCTTGCTTGTTTTTTTTTTTCTTGCCTTCTGATTGTTGCTCTGAGTGTTGCTATCCCTGTGCTGTTGCAATCCTGGAATTTCCCTGTTGTGGGACTAATAAAGGCTTATCTTATCTTATCTTATCTTATCATTTCCGCTTAAATCGGCTAAACTGAAAACAGATCCCTGGTTAAACAACACTACCCGTGCCATTGGGCAACGGGTCAGGCAGGCTGAACGGAGATGGAAAAAGGACAAATTACATGTGTCTCTGGGAATTTTTAGGGTCTGTCTTGCTGATTACCAGAGGACCGTGCAAAAGGCAAAATTTCAGTATCTCTCTGATATTATTTCCAGCAGCAGTCACTGTCCTAGAGTGCTATTTAACACAATTAACTCTTTTATAAACCCACACTCTGGATGTAACAGATGATTTGTCTACAACATGTGAGACTTTTCTTCACTTTTTTGTTGATAAAGTGGACTCTGTCAGACGAGTTATTAATAACAGTTTTAATGGGAGCTTGTCTGTTGTCCCGGGTTACTCTGCTGTGTTTGAACAGTGTGAGTTGGTCTCTTTATCATCACTCACTGATATAGTGAAGTCTCTGAAGCCAATAAATTGCTCACTGGATGTTGTTCCTGCTGGAATCCTGAAAAGGGTTTTAATACTGTAGGGCCTGGTCTTTTGGTTTTTATTAATTCCTGCCTTAGTTCAAGATTTGTCTCACCTGCTTTTAAACATGCTGTGGTTAGGCCCCTTCTTAAAAAACCTCACCTTGACCCTTCAGTTTTATCTCATTTTAGACCCATTTCTCATTTGCCCTTTTTATCTAAGGTTTTAGAAAAAGCTGTTTTTATACAGTTGCAATCTTTTTTAGAAGACAACTCTATTTTTGAGAAAATTCAATCTGGGTTTAGATCTCGTCGCAGCACTGAGTCTGCCCTGCTAAAGGTGCACAATGATATTATGATGTTTGCTGATGCCAAATGCCCCGTGGTCTTAGTGCTGCTAGATCTTACAGCAGCCTTTGACACGGTGGACCACACTATCCTTTTGTCACACCTGAATCACCATGTTGGCATCCATGGCACTGCACTTACAGTAAGTGGTTTGAATCCTACTATCTAACAGAACTTTTTCTGTAATGATTGGTGACATGTCTTCTTCTAGTGCCTCTCTCTCCTGTGAGGTCCCACAGGGCTCTATCCTTGGCCCTATTCTGTTTTCATTATATATGCTGCCACTCGGGTCAATAATAGCCAGACACAGCATGTCTTTCCACTGTAATGCGGATAATTTGCAGCTTTATTTACCTTTGAACCCAGAACAAACAAACTCACAAAGTGTTCTATTGAACTGCATCACTGACATTAAGTTAAGATAAGATGAGCCTTTATTAGCCTTTATTATCACTTCCGGTTCCGGGTGAGGACGAGTGAGGACGCACAGGTAAAGGCTCCCAGTTTGTTTCTGTTTAAAAGGCAGTTAAACGCAGTTAGAACGCAGTTTGGAGCTGGCGTTTTGAGCTTTTTTTGTTGCTGCCGCTGGAGAGTGAACCTGCTCGTGAGAAATAAGGAGAATTTGCCAGTAGTGGCTGGTGAAGCTGTTGAAGCAATTGCCCCCTCGCCCCTCGCGCACAGGGAAAACAAAGGGATTTCTCCCACGTGTGTTTTTTTTTTTTTCCTACAATCAAAATCAGCGATCATCGGCCGGAATAATAGGTCCCAAGAGAGCTCTGCAAAATGAGGAGGTGGAGGAAATAAAAAAAAGCACTGGATTTCTTGGCGGAAGAGATTTCCGCTACAAAGACGCAGCAAAGAAGCATCCTGGACCTAGTGGAAGAAATAAAAACACTGCAGAGCCAGAATGCTGAGAAAGACAAGAGGCTGGCGTATCTGGAGAGCAGAATGGCGGAAAAGGACCAGAACACTCGGGCGAACGACGTGATCATCTCGGGGCTCCAGATCAAACCCCGATCATACGCGAGAGCAGTAGCCACAGACAGCAGTGGAGGTGAGCTGGAAGAAGAATCCGCGGAGCAACAAGTGTCGGCCTTTATGCAGTCGAAGGGAATTCAGCAAGACTGCAACAACATTGAGTCCTGCTACCCTCTGCCCAGGAAAAGCGGAGACAAACCGGCTGTGATCATGAGGTTTGTGAACAAAAAACACAAGACTGCGCTACTGAAACAAGGTAGGAAGCTAAAAGGAACAAACATTTACATAAACGAGCACCTCACGAAGGAAAACGCAGAAATAGCCAGGAAAGCAAGATACATGAAAAAGCAGAAAAAGATTCAAAACACCTGGACTTCAAACTGTAAAATATACATCAAATTAAACGGATCGCCTGAAGAAGCCAAGGTCATTAACATCCGTAATATTATGGAACTGGACAAATATCAATGAATATTATGAACTGGAGTCACAGCAACAATTCAGACAACTGTAGGACACTGAAGGGATATACTCATCTGCAACAAAACATTTAACAACATGAATCAAAAAATCAACAAACAGGAACAACAGGAACTGAAAGTTTTTGAATACACAGATCACAACCCACAGGACGTAGAATATGACATATACCCTGATAATAATTTATTTAACTCAATCAATAATGACTGTAATTATTACACAGATGAACAGTTTAACACAATGGTCACATCTGATTTCAATATTTCTGTTCCACTTCAACAGCAGAAGTCTCTATGCAAACTTTAATAACATTAAAGATTATTTACATCAGTTTAAACAGCCCTTCAATATTGTGGCAATATCAGAGACGTGGCTCAGTGAAGAGAAAGGAGTGGATTTTACCATGGATGGCTATGAATTAAATTATATAAATAGAAAAGTGAAAAAAGGAGGAGGAGTTGCAATTTATGTTGACAAGAGCTTGAAATACAAGGTTGTTGAAAATCTGACAGTAACTGTGGATGATTTATTTGAATGTATTACAATAGAAATCTGTCTGGACAATGTGAAGAATATAGTAGTGAGCTGCGTATATAGAACACCTGGATCAAACATTGACTTATTTAAGGACTGGATGGAAAAAATGTACGCAAAACTAACTCATAAAGTTATGTTCATCTGTGGGGATTTCAATATAGATCTGATGAACTCAAAACAACATAGTTTGACCGAAGAATTTATCAACACAATGTACAGTATGGGCTTACATCAAACAATTACCGGACATAGCAGAATCACGTCACACAGTGCCACACTAATAGATAACATATTCACAAACATTATGGAAAATAATATCAGGAGTGGGCTTTTATTGAATGATATCAGTGACCACCTGCCGATTTTTGTTGTCTATCATTGTGCTTATAGGAAGAAAAAGTATACCAAAAATATTAAATATAAAAGAATAAGAACCGAAGAATCAATGTATTTACTGACAAAGGAATTATTAATACAAGATTGGAAGATAGTTTATGATGAAAATGACATAAATAGAGCATATGATAAATTTTTTACAAATATTTCAATCATTGTACAATAAATACTGTCCTATAAAACAATACAGTGACAGACAACAACAAAAAATATTCCTTGGGTCACCAAGGGGTTAATAAATGCATGTAAAAAGAAGAATACATTATATAAACAATTCATTAAATGCAGAACAGTGGAAGCTGAGATCAAATATAAAAGATATAAAAATAAGCTTACTACTATAATGAGGACCTGTAAGAAAGAATATTACAACAGAATACTAGAGGATAACAAAAATAACATAAGAGGAATATGGCGAGTACTCAATGGGATTATTAGTAATCGTCCTAAGAATGCAAATTATCCAGAATATTTTATCGAAAATGGCAGTTTGATAAATAATATGTAAGATGTGGTCAGTGGTTTCAATAAATTTTTTATAAATGTTGGTCCTGAATTAGCAAAATCAATAGTGACAACAGAAACAAACCACAGTGGTTCTGTGAATGAAATAGAAGATAGAAATCCAAACACAATCTTTTTGGGTGCAGTTACTGAAAAGGAAATTATCGAGACTGTGAGTAAATTTAAGAACAAAAAATCAACGGACTTGAATGAAATTGACATGACAATAGTGAAAAAAGTAATTGGAGGAATTGTTAAGCCACTCACCCACATCTCTAACCTGTCATTTCAAACTGGTAAATTTCCAGACAAAATGAAAATAGCAAAAGTAATACCTCTATACAAAACAGGAGACAGTCATCGCTTCACAAATTACAGGCCAGTCTCTTTACTCTCACAATTCTCCAAAATACTTGAAAAAATCTTCACTAAGAGACTGGATGATTTCACTGAAAAACACAACCTCCTTACAGATAGCCAGTATGGTTTTAGAGCAGATAAATTCAATTCAATTCAATTCAATTCAACTTTATTTATATAGCGCCATTTCACAACAACAGTCATCTCATAGCACTATCAACTGTAGGGGGGACCCCCACAGTTGCAGAAAGACCCCAGCAATCAGGCGATCCCCTGTGAGCAAGCACTTGGCGACGGTGGAGAGGAAAAACTCCCTTTTAACAGGAAGAAACCTCCAGCAGAACCAGGCTCAGGGAGGGGCAGTCATCTGCTGCGACTGGCTGGGGGATGAGGGGATAGAGAAGAAGAAAAGAACAGACATGTAGAGAGCAAACAGCACGATGGGGACTCAATCTATGGGAGAGAACAAACAAATGTTAATGACCAGCAAAAAAAAAATATTTCATAGAGAGTGAGGAAAGGAGTGAGGCCCAGTGCATTACTGGAGGTCCCCCGGCTGACTAAACCTATTAGCAGCATAACTAAGGGAGGGTTCAGAAACACATGATCCCTCCCTAATTGTAGGCTAGATCAAAAAGGTAGGTTTTAGCCCTATTCTTAAAAACAGAGATCGAGTCTGACTCCCGAATCCAGATTGGCAGCTGATTCCACAGGAGAGGAGCTTGATAACTGAAGGCTCTGCCTCCCATTGTACTTTTGGAGATTCTAGGTATTACAAGTAATCCTGCATTTTGAGAGCGTAGTGCTCTGTTAGGATAATACGGTAGTATCAGATCTTTTAAATAAAAAGGAGCCTGATTGTTTAGAGCTTTGTAAGTGAGAAGAAGGATTTTAAACTTAATTCTAAACTCTATGGGAAGCCAATGAAGGGAGGCCAGAACCGGAGAGATATGATCTCTCTTTCTAGTACCTGTTAAAACTCTTGCTGCAGCATTTTGGATCAGCTGAAGACTTTTTAAAGATGTTTTAGGACAGCCTGATAATAAAGAATTACAATAATCTAATCTCGAGCTAACAAAAGCGTGGATCAGCTTCTCAGCATCACTCTGAGACAAGATGCTCCTAATCTTGGCAATATTACGCAAATGATAGAAGGCAGTCTTAGAAACAAATTTAATATGTGAATTGAAGGACAAATCCTGATCAAAAATAACTCCAAGGTTCCTCACAGAGCTATTAAGAGAAGGAGTAACTGCGTCCAAACTGAAAGTTTGATTTGGAACGGAATTTCTAAGGTTTTTTGGACCAACAAGAATGACTTCAGTCTCATCTGAATTTAATAGCAGGAAATTACAAGTCATCCAAGCTTTGATTTCTTTAAGACAGGCTTCTAACTTGGCTAATTGATTAGTATCATCTGGCTTCATTGACAGGTATAATTGTGTGTCATCTGCATAACAATGAAAATGTATACAGTGCTTTCTAATAATGTTGCCTAACGGAAGCATATATAAACTAAAAAGAGTAGGGCCTAGCACAGATCCCTGTGGAACTCCATGACTAAGCTTTGAGCTGAAAGAAAACTCATCATTTACATGAACAAACTGGAACCTATCAGATAAATAAGATCTAAACCACTGCAACGAAGTTCCATTAAGTCCAACATAGTGTTCTAATCTATCAAGTAGAATATTATGATCAATAGTATCAAAAGCTGCACTAAGATCTAAAAGGACAAGTACAGAAACTAGTCCATTATCAGATGCAATGAGGAGGTCATTAGTGACCTTCGCTAAGGCTGTTTCAGTACTATGATGGATTCTAAACCCAGATTGAAACTCTTCAAGTAAACCATTTCCCTGCAGGTGGTCAAATAATTGCGTAGCAAAAACTCTTTCTAAGATTTTTGAAATGAAAGGGAGATTAGAGATTGGTCTATAGTTAGCT
The DNA here is from genome assembly GCA_020510985.1 of Pholidichthys leucotaenia. Lineage (NCBI taxonomy): Eukaryota > Metazoa > Chordata > Actinopteri > Cichliformes > Pholidichthyidae > Pholidichthys > Pholidichthys leucotaenia. The sequence continues at coordinate 51,608 of JAJAQF010000086.1, read as the reverse complement.
AAAGCTCCTGGAGCTAGCGTTGGCTTTTTGAGTAAGGGTTTAATTACAGCCGTTTTAAAAGCCTGCGGTACATGGCCTAAAGTTAATGAAGAATTGATTATATGAAGAATAAAGCTACCAATAAGTGGGAAGACTTCTTTAAATAACCTGGTAGGAATAGGATCTAAAAGACAAGTTGAAGGTTTGGATGAGGAAACTACTTTGTCTAACTCACAAAGGTCGATTGGAGTAAACTCATCAAGACAGACATCAATAGAAGGAGTTGTAGTAGTTACAGTATTTAAGTTAACTGTGGGAAGAATCTGATTGATTTTATCTCTGATGGATGAAATTTCATTATTGAAAAAGTTCATAAAGTCCTGACTAGTAAGCTTTAAGGGGATGCTAGGATTGACAGAGTCCTGACTCTTTGTCAACCTGGCTACAGTACTGAAAAGAAACCTGGGATTATTCTTGTTCTCTTCTATTAATGCAGAGTAATAACTCGTTCTAGCTTTTCTAAGAGATTTTTTATAAATTAAAAGATGATTTCTCCAAGCTAAATAGATTTCATCTAAATTAGTAGAGCGCCATTTTCTTTCTAATTGACGAGTCTTCTGTTTTAAGGTACGAGTTTCTGTGTTGAACCAAGGAGTTAAAAATCTCTGATTAGACTTTTTCTTTTTTTGATTAAATCTTTTTTTGATTAAATCTACATCTTTGGCACTGATCGAACTTATAGAAGAAATTACTAGTTGTATAGATAAAAAAAAAGGTTGCTGTAGGAGTATTTATAGATTTAAAGAAAGCTTTTGACACCATTGACCACAGAATACTACTAAGGAAACTGGAAAGGTATGGGATAAGAGGGGTAGGACTGAGTTGGGTGGAAAGTTATTTAAGTAACAGACAACAATTTGTAAAAATTGGAGAGCACAAATCACCCTTCATGGACATCACTTGTGGTGTGCCCCAGGGGTCAGTTTTGGGACCCAAACTCTTTATTTTGTATATAAATGACATATGCCAAGTATCAAAAATTCTGAAATTTATTTTGTTTGCGGATGACACAAATATCTTTTGCACTGGTGAGAATTTGCAGCAGGTTTTAGAGGTGGTCACAACTGAAATGGAAAAATTAATGCAGTGGTTCAACAAAAATAAATTATCTCTAAATCTAAAAAAACCCAAAGATTATGGTGTTTGGAAATTATAAAATAAATCATGAAATAATGGTAACGATAGATGATACCAGAATAGAAACAGTACAGGAAAATAAGTTTCTGGGGGTGACGCTAGACAATAAAATCTGCTGGAAATCTCACATCGGTCACATCCGGGCCAAATCAGCAAAATGTATAGGGATACTGGGGAAGACAAGACACATCTTGGACTATAAATCATTGGTCTTATTGTACAATTCACTGTTTTTACCTTATCTTAACTACTGTGTAGAAGTCTGGGGAAACACCTACAAGACCAACCTACAGTCAATATGCAAAAGAGCTATAAGGATAATAAACAATGCAGGATATAGAGACCATACCAATTCGTTGTTCTTAAGGTCACATGTCATAAAGTTCATCGATTTAGTTAAATTTAAGACAGCACAAGTAATGTACAGGGCAATTAATAATCAACTCCCAACTAATATACAAAAAATATTTAAAAAACAGACAGTGAACATAATTTGAGAGGAGACTTAAACTTTACAAAACCCAAGATACGTACAACCAAGAAAAGTCTGTGCATATCTGTCTGTGGGGTGGATTTGTGGAACAGTCTGGAGCCGGAACTGAAACTATGTACAAACAGAAATCAATTCAAAAAGAGGTATAAACACCATTTGCTGAAAGGATATATGTTAGAAGGGTAGTATATATATATGTACGATTCATTATGTTCACTCTGGGACATTATGGGACACTATGGAATGGTGGTGGGACAGCACTGTGTATATCTGTGTTGTTTGAGGCTGGATTTGATGTATGGACTTCATTGTTTGTCAGAATGGATGGGTGTTAATGTTGATTTGTAAAAAATAGTAAATTGTTTACTTGGGGTCTTAAAGGTGGAAATTTGTATAAAATTCACATGGGTGTATCTATAGAAAAGAGGAGATGGAATTAATAAGTGTTCACTTCTTCCTTCTCCCTTTCGAACACTGTATACTGTTACTTTATTGCATTTGCCATTTGCTTGTATTTGTTATATTTTTGTGTTCGAAATAAACTATCTATCTATCTATCTATCTATCTATCTATTAGTCCCACAATGGGGAAATTCCAGGATTGCAACAGCACAGGGATAGCAACACTCAGAGCAACAATCAGAAGACAAGAAAAAACAAGAGCAGCGAGTATCCATATGTACATACAAATATATAAACACACACAGTGCGGAGCATTGTAGCTAGATGGAATAAATATATAAATGTATAAACAAAAAAGTTGTGGTTAAGCCAAAATTTTCTCAACTTAAATGAAAAGAAAACAGAATGTATTATGTTTGGGGATACTGTAACGGCTGGCTTTGGTACCCTCTCTTTAAGGCTCAGTTCAGCTGTCAGAAATGTGGTGTCATGAATGCCCCTTTCTGAGCATTAATGAGGCGCCAGATGCCAAATAGTAAGTTTGCTTGTTTATTTAACAGAAGGACAAAATGACAAAGTAAAGAGCCACGTGGGGCAAAACACATACATGAACTAGAATACAAAATAAAGAACTCAGACAACAATAGTAAGAGCGTAGCGAGGGGAACCTGACGCTAACGAACACACACTTACTCATGCTGGAGCGAAGATGGATCAAAAATACAAAGGAAAGGCTGGAGCCGGGTTTGGGACTCCAGCCCTGGTACACGGTTGTAGATCACAGTGAGGAGTAAGCCTCAGCTGCTTCCTTAAATACTGAGCACAAACCAAACAGGAAAAGGGGAATGTAATTAACGAAATCACAAACAGCTGTCACAGCGCCGGCTCGGCTTTGACAGCCGGAAATTCGGCCATGACGCTGTCACAATAAAAGCCCTGGAAAGACACTAATAACAAAACACGAAAATAATATGGGAGAGAAAAATCGAAAATACTGAGTAACCCGAGCGCGAACGTGATCAGCGCTCAGATCACCACATCTGGGGGTGATTTTTGACAGCCATTTAAAATTTGATAAACAGATTGACAATGTAGTCAAGATGAGCTTTTATCAATTCCGTCTGTTATCCAAAGCCAAACCTTTCCTGAGCCGTCATGATCTTGAGATAGCCATCCATGCTTTAATCACTTCTCCACTTGATTACTGCAATGCACTTTATGTTGGCATCTCTCAGTCTTCTCTCAGCCGCCTTCAACTTGTGCAAAATGCAGCGGCCCGTCTTCTGACCAACACAACTAGGCGAGAGCACATTACTCTGATCCTTTTATCACTTCATTGGCTTCAGTCCATTTTAGAATTAATTTTAAACATTTGCTTTTTGTTTTTAAAGCTCTTAATGGCCTTGCTCCGGTTTATCTGTGTGAGATTTTGACTGTCCGTGACCAAGGCAGGGCTTTGAGGTCATCCAATCAGCTTTTGCTGGATGTGCCCAGGTCAAGGTATAAACATTGGGGTGACCGAGCCTTTTCTGTTGTCGCCCCCAGGCTCTGGAATAATCTCCCCCCTGACCTACATGCCATCTCTGACCTGGCCCTTTTTAAATCAGAACTTAAAACATATTGGTTTAGGATGGCTTTAATACCCAGTAGTGGTGATATTTGTCTTGGCATTTGTTTTTTATTTTATTCCTATTTTTATTTTTAGGTATTTATTCTTATTTCTTTGTTATGTTCTTTGTTTTTAATACTGTGTGTGTTTTTAATGCTGTTTAATTTTCTGTAAAGCACTTTGGTCACCTACGGGCTATAAAAGGGCTATATAAATAAAGTACATTACATTACATTGTGGGGTGACTAGAATTTACAGAGAAGAGCTTTGAAAACCACGATCAGACCAGCAGCAGCTCACTAGCTAAGTTAGCTTCAGTTTAGCTATGTGAGCTCTGAGGATCAGTGGGAACTTCCTGTTCTCCTCTGAGGAGACAGTGGACCAGACTATCCACGGGGCAGGTCTGTATCACCTCTGTTAAACAATAACATGATAACCTGACTGAAGAGAACAGAAGATCCAAATGAGGCCTTGAAGGTGGAGTTGTGTGCTGGAGGACTTTGGGTTTGTTGGATTTGCAGACCAGATAAAATCACAACAATCCTACATAATGCACTAAAATAAATGGAAACCCCAAAAAGCCTAATAGGGAACCTTTAAAGTTCATATCTTGTATCCAGGGGACCTAGATGAAAGTTCTGAGATGTGATAAAGCCGCCCCTGTAGAACCTCAGAGGAACACTCCAGGTTCAGAACATGTCAGACCTCCTGACTGACAGACTGTCTCAGACGCCACCATTCACTAGTGCAGTGTTTTTCAACCTTTTTTAAGCCACGGCACATTTTTTACATTGACAAAATCCTGGGGTACACCACCAACCAAAATGACACAAAATGACACTCTAACACAGTAAAAAATAATAAAATATAGTTAGCAATACAGTTTCTAAATGTATTTATACTCACTCAGTGTGAACCTTGGGCCTGTTTAGATGAACACAAAGCTGATATCCTGGCAGGAATGGAAGAAAGACACAGACGGAGCTCTTCCTCAACATCTCTCAGTCTCTCTGTTTTTAGTTTTTATCACAGTCAAGCTTGAAAAGCTCAGCTCACACAGATATGTCGTGGAAAATGGGAGCAATGTTGAAATAGCTTTGTTGGCCAGAATGGGGAACTCCTTGGCAGCAGTCAACCAAAAACTGTCCAAAGGAAGATCAGCAAAGTTTAGCTTTAAACCATGATCTTGTTTCAGTTCAATGAGTTCCTCTTGCTCCTGTAAAGTCATGTCGTTTCCAACAACTGATGCTGAGCTGTATGGGTTCCTAACCCAGTCAAGGCATTGTGTGAAGTCTGAAGAGAAATAAAATATCTTTTCCTCAAGAGTTTTCAAATGTGTGCCAATCACCTGGCACAGTGCAGCAGTGTTAACATTTCATTTCATTTCATTTTCATGTGCCACAGGTTTGAACGGAATAAATCATTTTGACATGCGCAGGTCGACATTTCGACATTCAAAAAATAGTAGAAGAAGAAGCAACTTCCGGTGTTAGCGAGCCCCGCTTCGTATCGAAATTGACCTGTATTGTGTTATTCAGACTGTACTTTTGCTTCTGCTAGTCTCCGTAATGAAGCTACAAGTACAAACTTCTGCATATGACGAAAACAGGGAGACAGCAGAACGATACAGACCAGTTTTGTTTTACTCCTGCTATGTTTTCCGCTAGCTGCTGCTAAGGCGGAAATGCGTCACATCGATGTGCGGCTGGTGTACAGACATGCACAGTAAACATATTTTCTGCCCTGTGTTCGGAATAAGTGTTTTCATGCGCACCATTCGGATTAACAATCGGCATAACCCATCCCTCTCAATTGGAATGAAATTTTGATCCGAATGAGCGTGATCGGGTTAGAATATTCAGATTGCCATGTTTACATGAAGCATTCATCAGGCTTTTAATCCGGTTACTTGTGTCCATGTAAACATAGCCACTCACTGGAGTAATTAAGTTAAATTGGATAATTTCCCACGGCACACCTAATGATCTCTCACGGCACACTAGTGTGCCGCGGCACATAGGTTGAAAATCACTGCACTAGTGCACTGATTAAAGTCTTTAGGATACACACCATAGAGCATGTTACTCAACCGCAGTCGTTCCTGGTCAAGTCACCACTAAAACTATCTTTCCTGTGTGTCTCTGCCCTGCTCTTCACCGCATGTCTTGTCTCTCAACTTTATCTGTCCAATATAGGCAAAGATCAATCTTTGTAAAACCTTGTTCGTGATTCAGACAGCAGTGAACAGAGACAGGAAATGATGTGACCAGCAGGGGGCGACACACAGGAAAGCTTGGTCTGTCTGGGACCTCAAACCAGGGACTACTGCAGTCCAGCAGATTCATGTGGTCCATGTTCCTAACCACTAGTGCACCACCACCCACGATCATCTTTTACAGGTCCTAGTCACAACTACATGGTTTAACCTTGTAAAAGACATGGATGGTCACATGATTACTATCAGAATATTTAAACCTGTCTTCACTGAGATATACAGGATTTATACTGACACACTCTGACAGGAGCTTGAATCAAAAACTAATGATATCTACAATATGAGCACCTCCTTTCTCAAAATGCACAGCAAAATATTAATCAAACCACTGACCCATCTCATTAATCTCTCCATTAGGTCTAGTACATTTCCATCTGGCTGGAAAAAAGCTGTCGTCATACCAGTTCATAAATCAGGCAGTAAAGATGATATATGCAATTACCGCCCAATCTCTATCTTACCAGTCCTGTCTAAGGTTCTTGAAAAAGTTGTAGCTACACAGCTGATGGACTACTTACAAGACAGTCAACTCCTTCATCCACATCAATTTGGTTTTAGACCAGGATACTCAACAGAAACAGCAAATTGTTGCCTTATTGAAAACGTCAAACAGTCCTTGGACAGGGGTAATGTGGTAGGAGCTGTTTTTCTAGATCTCAAAAAGGCTTTCGATACTGTAAACCACAGTCTGCTTTTATCCAAAATGGTATCTTTTAACTTCTCCCCAGATACATTAGAATGGTTTGCATCTTATCTCCAGAATAGAGAACAGTGTGTAAAAGTTCACCAGGATAAATCCTCATTTTTAAACAACCGCATGGGTATCCCACAAGGGTCCATTCTTGGTCCATTACTTTTCAGCATTTTTATTAATGACTTGCCGTTACACTGCTCAGCTGCAACACGCCAACTTTATGCAGATGATGCAGTTATTTACACAGCTGCCAAGACTCCAGCACAGGCTGCAGATGTACTGTCTACAAGTATGGTTGATGTCCAAGAGTGGCTCCTCCAGAACCATCTATTGCTGAACCTTCAGAAAACAGTCTCAATGTGCTTTTCAATCAAAAAATGTAACCTGCAACATTTTAAAGTTAATATACATGATCATGACATCAGTTTAGCTACAGAATTCAAATACCTTGGCATTGTACTAGATCCTCAACTCAAATTTAATCTTCATATAAAGAAAATTTCAAAAACAGTAAAAAAAAATCTGAACTGCTTTAAATTAATTAGATATTCTCTCTCGGCGCCACACGAGTAGGCTGCCTTTTGCAACAGCGGCTCGATTCCGAGTCTTTTTCCCTTCCTCTCTCTTTTGATCTGTCTTTTTTTTTTCACCCCACTTATATCACGGACACACAGATCGTCCTAAATGTCTCCTGAGCCGGTGGACGGAGCCACTGTTTATAGCAGGATACGATACAGCAGAGAAGAGCTGCTAGCATTCAACCGCCACCCGGTCCCATTGGAAAAACTCGACATACCGAGAGAACTGAGGCGAAAACGCCGCGGCTGCCGGGCTGGAGTAAGGCGGAGGACAAAAAATATAAGGTACAGACCCTCCCTTCCATCTGTTGTCATGGGAAATGTACGGTCGATACTGGGAAAGTTAGATGAGCTAGCGGCTATCTCCCGTTATGATAGCACTTACCGGGAGTGCTCTCTCCTTTTGTTTACTGAGACGTGGCTAACTGAACTAGCAGCAGATGCTAACATTGAGCTGGAGGGTTTTCACATGATACGAGCTGACCGAACACCAGACAGTGGCAAGGCTAGGGGCGGTGGAGTGATAATGTATGTTAACAACAACTGGTGCAGACCGGGACATATCACTGTTAAACAACGACACTGCAGCAAAGACATTGAGTTGCTAGCTGTTAGCATGAGGCCTACATATCTCCCGAGAGAACACTCACACGTGATCTGCATTGTTGTTTATGCAAATCCGACGGCGAACGCTGGGACAGCACGTGACGTCATCCATTCAGTAACCAGCAGGCTGCAGACAGAACACCCAGATGCTCTTCTCCTCATCTCAGGCGATTTCAACCATGTTTCACTATCTCCCATTCTACCCACGTTCACCCAGTATGTCACATGCCACACTAGAGACAATAAAACACTGGATTTATTCTACGCAAACACTAAGGAGGCGTACACCTCATCACAACTCCCCCCACTCGGGAGATCGGATCACAACTTGGTTCATCTCCGGCCGGTGTACAAACCCCTAGTGCACAGACAACCTCCGGCCATGCACACTGTGGAGTTATGGTCTGAGGAGACAATGGACACTCTAAAGGGCTGTTTTGAAGCCACCGCTTGGAAGCAGCTCTGCGATCCACATGGTGAGGACATCGATGGCCTCATTCACACCTTCACGGGCTACCTCAGCTTCTGTGTGAACAAATCCGTTCCCACCAAGACCATACGGCGTCACTCAAACAACAAACCCTGGATCAACCCTGAGATAAAAACACTTCTGAGAGAGAAGAAGAGGATCTTCAGGTCAGGGAACAGGGAGATGCTGAAGTCCCTACAGAGGGAGCTGAGGAGAAAGATCAGAGAAGGCAAGGACAGCTTCAGGAAGAAGATGGAGGACAAGCTGCAACAGAGCGACATCAGCGGGGTCTGGAGAAACCTCAAAACCATCTCGGGGCTCCAGAATACCTCCCCCCAGGCCACAGGGGGCAGGGAGTGGGCAAACAACCTGAATCTGTTTTTCAATAGATTTGACCAACCGCCCTCCCCCCTGACTGCACAACAACCACTGCTGCCTCTAAAGAAATCAAGTCCTGCTGCCCACTCCCCACTCCACCAACACCCCCCCACTCCCAACACACAGCCCCCCATCCTGACCCTGACCAGGACCCAGGTGAGGACGGAGCTGAGGAAGATCAAGGCGAGGAAGGCGCCGGGACCGGACGGCATCAGCGCGAAGCTCCTCAAGTCCTGTGCAGACCAGCTGTGTGGGATTGTGACGTATATCTTCAACATGAGCCTGAAACTGGGGAGGGTACCACAGCTGTGGAAAACATCTTGTGTGGTACCGGTACCAAAAACTTCCCACCCCAAAGACCTGAACAGCTACAGACCGGTGGCCTTGATGTCCCACTTGATGAAGACCCTGGAGAGACTGCTCCTTGCTCACCTCCGCCCCCTGGTGGAACCAGCGATGGATCCACTCCAGTTCGCCTACCAGCATGGCATTGGGGTGGAGGATGCGGTGATCTTCCTCCTTCACCGTTCTCTGTCCCACCTGGAGAAGCCCGGGAATATGGTGAGGATCATGTTCTTTGACTTCTCCAGTGCTTTCAACACCATCCAACCGATGATCCTGAAGGACAAGCTGCTGCGCGCAGGGGTGGACCAGCACCTGTCATCATGGATCCTGGACTACCTCACGAACCGGCCTCAGTTTGTGAGAACCCGGGACTGTGTGTCCGACACGATCATCAGTAGCACGGGGGCCCCCCAGGGAACGGTGCTGGCTCCCTTCCTGTTCACTCTTTATACTGCGGACTTCTCACACAACACAACACACTGCCATCTACAGAAGTTCTCTGATGACTCTGCGATCATTGGCCTCATCTCCAATGGAGATGAAGCTGAGTACAGAGGGCTTATCCAGGACTTCGTGGACTGGTGCCATCGGAACTGCCTCCAGATCAACGCGAGGAAAACTAAGGAGCTGGTGGTGGACTGCCGCAGGCATGGGCAGCCCCTCACAGTACCAGTAAATATACAGGGAACAGACATCGAGATGGTGACATCCTATAAGTACCTGGGTGTTCATCTGAACAATAAACTAGACTGGTCACACAATACTGATGCACTCTACAAGAAGGGACAGCGCAGGCTGTTCCTGCTGAGGAGACTCGGGTCTTTTGGTGTACAAGGGGCGCTGCTGAAGTCATTCTATGACACGGTGGTGGCATCAGCCATCACTTTTGGAGTGGTCTGCTGGGGCAGTGGCATTACTGCAGCCGATAGGAAGAGACTGAACAAACTGATTAAGAAAGCTAGCTCTGTCCTGGGGCAGCGCCTTGATCCGATGGAAGAGATAGGAGAGAGAAGGACGGTGGCTAAACTGTCATCTCTGCTGGAGTCCGAGTTCCACCCTATGCAGGACATACTGAATGCACTGAGGAGCTCATTTAGCAGCAGACTACATCATCCCAGGTGCACAACCGAGAGGTTTCGTAGGTCCTTCCTACCAACGGCTGTCAGACTGTACAACCTAAGCAGGGCTGCTCGCAGAGATAGCAAAAAGACGTAACAAACTAATAGTTTTTTGAATGCAAAAGATGCAATAGACTTACACAATGGTCCCCTCCGGCATACAACTAGGAACATACCGGTCGCTATGGAGGGTGAGAATATGTATGGGCACATAATCATACCATGTAGGATAACTAAGTAGACAGTTATGCTGTTTCATTCCATCTAGCAACAATGCTCTGCACTGTGTGTGTTTATATATTTACATATTTATTCCATCTAGCTACAATGCTCAGCACTGGGTGTGTTTATATTTATATATCTACATATTATTCCATCTAGCTACATTGCTCCGCACTGTGTGTGTTTATATACTTGCATATTTATTCCACCTAGCTGCAATGCTCCGTACTGTGGGTGTTCATATATTCATATATTTATTCCATCCAGCTACAATGCTCTGCACTGTGTGTCTGTGTGTGTGTGTATATATATATATTTTATAGTAATATGTACATATGTATATTAGCTGCTCTTGCTTGCTTGTTTTTTTTTTTTTCTTGCCTTCTGATTGTTGCTCTGAGTGTTGCTATCCCTGTGCTGTTGCAATCCTGGAATTTCCCCGTTGTGGGACTAATAAAGGCTTATCTTATCTTATCTTATATTACATACCTTACGAAGCAGCTGTACTGTATATGCATTCTATGGTTTTTTCTCATATATCATACTGTTTGACAATCTGGGCTCAAGCAGCCCCTTCCACAATAAGACATATAGGTTCATTATATAATCAAACCCTAAAAATCTTGGACAAAAAGCCCATTAGGTGGCATCACTGTAATGTTTTTAAAAAAATACAACCTATTGAGTTTTGAGAGTTTCATTGACCTCTGTTTTCTGAAATTAACGTTCAAATGTCTCCATAAATCAGCACCCGAGCCACTTGCTGGTTCCATCCAAAGACAGGACAGCAGCAGAGCCACCAGGAGTTCTGTTAACAATAACTGTAAAATATTCCACCGCAGAACCACATTTGGACAAACAGCTTTCTCTATAAAGGGCAGTCACATCTGGAACACAATGCCAAATGAAATTAAAATAATAACGAACTTTAAAACATTCACTAAAAAGGTTAAAAACTGGCTGAAAAATAAACAAGAATGTACTCATGTATGAATTGATTGTCTACAAGGTGAGAGTGAATGAAGGGAAGGAATGAATGTGTTTGTTTATAGTGAGTGACGAAGGGAGGGAGGCCTAAAATAGGCAAATGTGAGTCAGGTTGTTATATTTGTGTATGTATAGTATTTATAATATTTATAATATTTATAATTGTGTATTTATAATCCTTTTGCATTGATGTATGTGGTTATTGTGTATTGTGTATTTTCTTTATTTCTTTCCTTTTCTTTACTTGATTCTCTTTTCTAAAGCCCATCCAGGGACAAGAGTTGCAAATTAGCTAATAGCTATACACTCCATGTGCAACACATCAGATTGATTGTCATTGATGAATTGTCTATGTTTATTGCACTGTCCCTGTCAAATAAACTAATCTAATGTCTCTTCTGGGGGATTTTTCAGTTCATTACTATGATGCCTTCAGTGACCCCATCACTGTACTATTGGCTGTGACATCAGTCCAGTCCACACCATGATTCCACAGCCTCAAAGCTTCTCTGAACCAAGGATCCTAGTGGCCTGTTGTCTGCCTCTGTGAAATATGTACTGATGAAGACAGCAATCATAGACATGGCAGGTTAGCAGCTGATGGGAGACAAACACTGAAGAGGCTCCGATGGCTGCTGAGACACTGATTCATTGCACCATCATGATCTGCACATCACTACCTGTCCTCCTCTGAGGAAGAAGAACATCAGCTGGAGAACCTCCACTGGAACTCCTCAGTCTTCTGTTTCTGTTAGAACTAGCATCAGCACCTACAGCTTCAGTTTCGACTTCACTAAAAGTTCCTTGTTAAGGATGTTTTGTCTCTATACTGGTGAGCCAGGATTCAGACCCACAACCTGTCAGTAAATGATTTAATTATTTTATCATTACCCCCTCACGGATCGTCACCTTATCGTGGTGGGGGGTTTGCGTGCCCTAGTGATCCCAGGAGCCACAGACGTGGACAAAATTGTTGGTACCCCTCTGTTAATGAAAGAAAAACCCACAATGGTTACAGAAATAACTTGAATCTGACAAAAGTGGTAATAAATAAAAATTCTATGAAAATTAACCAATGAAAATCAGACAATGCTTTTGAATTGTGGTTCAACAGAATTATTTTAAAAAACAAACTCATGAAACAGGCCTGGACAAAAATGATGGTACCCTTAACTAAATATTTTGTTGCACAACCTTTTGAGGCAATCACTGCAATCAAACAATTTCTGAAACTGTCAATGAGACTTCTGCTCCTCTCAGCAGGTATTTTGTCCCACTCCTCATGAGCAAACTGCTTCAGTTGTCTCAGGTTTGAAGGGTGCCTTCTCCAGACGGCATGTTTCAGCTCCTTCCACAGATGTTCAATAGGATTTAGATCAGGGCTCATAGAAGGCCACTTTAGAATAGTTCAATGTTTGGCTCTTAGCCATTCTTGGGTGTTTTTAGCTGTGTGTTTTGGGTCATTATCCTGTTGCAAAACCCATGACCTGCCACTGAGACTAAGCTGTCTGACACTGGGCAGCACATTTCTCTCTAGAATACCTTGATAGTCTTGAGATTTCATTGTACCCTGCACAGATTCAAGACACTATGTGCCAGATGCAGCAAAGCAGCCCCACAACATAACAGAACCCCCACCATGTTTCACAGTAGGGACAGTGTTCTTTTCTTGGTAAGCTTCATTTTTGCGTCTGAGAACATAGAGCTGATGTGCCTTGCCAAAAAGTTCCAGTTTTGTCTCGTCTGTCCATAGGACATTCTCCCAGAAGCTTTGTGGCTTGTCAACATGCAGTTTGGCAAATTCCAGTCTGGCTTTTTTTATGATTTGTTTTCAACAGTGGTGTCCTCCTTGGTCATCTTCCATGAAGTCCACTTTGGCTCAAAGAACGACGGATGGTGCGATCTGACACTGATGTACCTTGACCTTGGAGTTCACCATGAATGTGTTTAGAGGTTGTTCTGGGCTCTTTTGTTACCATTCGTATTATCCGTCTCCTCCTGCGGCCACGTCCAGGGAGGTTGGCTACAGTGCCGTGGAGCTTAAATTTCTGAATAATATGTGCAACTGTAGTCACAGGAACCTCAAGCTGCTTGGAGATGGTCTTATAGCCTTTACCTTGAACATGCTTGTCAATAATTTTCTTTCTAATCTCCTGAGACAACTATCTCCTTTGCTTCCTCTGGTCCATGTTTAGTGTGGTAAATACCATGTCACCAAACAGTACAGTGACTACAGTACTTCTTACCCTTTAAATAGGCCGACTGACTGATTACAAGTTTGTAGACACCTGTGATGTTAATTAGAGCAGTGTTTTTCAACCTTTTTTAAGCCACGGCACATTTTTTACATTGACAAAATCCTGGGGCACACCACCAGCCAAAATTACACAAAATGACACTCTAACACAGTAAAAAATAATAAAATATAGTTAGCAATGCAGTTTCTAAATGTATTTATACTCACTCAGTGTGAACCTTGGGCCTGTTTAGATGAACACAAAGCTGATATCCTGGCAGGAATGGAAGAAAGACACACACGGAGCTCTTCCTCAACAGCTCTCAGTCTCTCTGTTTTTAGTTTTTATCACAGTCCAGCTTGAAAAGCTCAGCTCACACAGATATGTCGTGGAAAATGGGAGCAATGTTGAAATAGCTTTGTTGGCCAGAATGGGGAACTCCTTGGCAGCAGTCAACCAAAAACTGTCCAAAGGAAGATCAGCAAAGTTTAGCTTTAAACCATGATCTTGTTTCAGTTCAATGAGTTCCTCTTGCTCCAGTAAAGTCATGTCGTTTCCAACAACTGATGCTGAGCTGTATGGGTTCCTAACCCAGTCAAGGCATTGTGTGAAGTCTGAAGAGAAATAAAATAACTTCTCCTCAAGAGTTTTCAAATGTGTGCCAATCACCTGGCACAGTGCAGCAGTGTTAACATTTCATTTCATTTCATTTTCATGTGCCACAGGTTTGAACGGAATAAATCATTTTGACATGCGCAGGTCGACATTTCGACATTCAAAAAATAGTAGAAGAAGAAGCAACTTCCGGTGTTAGCGAGCCCCGCTTCGTGTTGAAACTGACCTGTATTGTGTTATTCAGACTGTACTTTTGCTTCTGCTAGTCTCCGTAATGAAGCTACAAGTACAAACTTCTGCATATGACGAAAACAGGGAGACAGCAGAACGATACAGACCAGTTTTGTTTTACTCCTGCTATGTTTTCCGCTAGCTGCTGCTAAGGCGGAAATGCGTCACATCGACGTGCGGCTGGTGTACAGACATGCGCAGTAAACATATTTTCTGCCCTGTGTTCGGAATAAGTGTTCTCATGCGCACCATTCGGATTAACAATCGGCATAACCCATCCCTCTCAATTGGAATGAAATTTTGATCCGAATGAGCGCGATCGGGTTAGAATATTCAGATTGCCATGTTTACATGAAGCATTCATCAGGGTTTTAATCCGGTTACTTGTGTCCATGTAAACATAGCCACTCACTGGAGTAATTAAGTTAAATTGGATAATTTCCCACGGCACACCTAATGATCTCTCACGGCACACTAGTGTGCCGCGGCACATAGGTTGAAAATCACTGAATTAGAGGACACATCTTGGTTGAACATGTCCCGATGGTCACATTATTTTCAATCTTTTCTAGGGGTACCATCATTTTTGTCCAGGCCTGTTTCATGAGTTTGTTTTTTAAAATAATTGTGTTGAACCACAATTCAGAAGCATTGTCTGATTTTCACTGGTTAATTTTCATAGAATTTTTCTTTATTACCACTTTTGTCAGATTCAAGTTATTTCTGTGATCATTGTGGGTTTTTCTTTCATTAACAGAGGGGTACCAACAATTTTGTCCACGTCTGTATGTTGTCCTGGGCAATTTGCCTCTGGTAGGGTCACCCAAGATAAACTGGTCCTGGGTGAAGGGCCAGACATAGAACGATCCAACAGACTCTCATGATGAATGCTAAAACAATGATTCAGTGTACCCCGTCCGGTACGGGGTTGCCGGGGCCCCACCCTGGAGCAAGGCCTGGGGAAGGGCTTGATGGCTAGTGCCTGGTGACCGAGTTTCTGCCCATGGGACCCTGCCAGGCTAAGCCCGAAGGAGTTACATGGGTCCGCCTTCCAGTGAGGTCACCAACCTGCAGGAGGGACCATGAGGGTCTGGTGCTATGTGGATCTGGTGGCGGTCGAAGGCGGAGACCTTGGCGGTCTGATCCCAGGCTTCCTAAACTGGCTTTTGGGACGTGGAGTGTCACCTCCCTCGTGGGGAAGGAGCCTGAGCTTGAGCATGAGGTTGAGAGATACCAGCTCGACATAGTTGGAATCACCTCAACACAAAGCTCTGGTTCCAGAACCAGTCTCCTGGAGAGGGGCTGGAGCTTGGCCTACTCTGGAGTTGCCCCGGGCAAGAGACGGTGAGCTGGGGTGGGTATTTTGGTATCCCCCCACCTTGCTGCCTCTACATTGGAGTTTTTCCCGGTAGACAAAAGGGTTGTTTCCTTGCGCCTTCAGGTTGGGAAACAGGTCCTGACCACCATTTGTGACTATGCACCATATGATGGTTCAGAGTACCCACCTTTTTTTGGAGTCTCTGACTGGGGTGCTGGAGGGTGCTCCTCTTGGAGACTCCATTGTCTTACTGGGGGACTTTAATGCGCACGTAGGCAACAACAGTGAAACCTGGAGGGGGGGTGATTGGGAGGAACTGCCTGCCCAATCTGAACCCAAGTGGTGTTCTGTTATTGGACTTCTGTACTAACAACAGTTTGTCCATAACAAACACCATGTTCAAGCATAAGGGTGTCCACATGTGCACCTGGCACCAGAACACCCTAGGTTGCAGGTCAATGATCGATTTTGCCATTGTGTCTTCAGACCTGCGACCCTATGTCTTGGACACTCGGGTAAAGAGAGGTGCAGAGCTGTCAACTGATGACCACCTGGTGGTGAGTTGGATCTGATAACAGGGGAGGACGCCATTCAGACCATGTAGACATAAACGTATAGTGAGGGTGCACTGAGAACATCTGGATGAGGCCCCTGTCCGGGAGGTTTTCAACTCCCACCTCCAGAAGAACTTCAACCACATTTCGAGGGAGTCTGGAGACATGGAGTGTGAATGGGCCATGTTCTTCACCTCCATTGTTGAAGCAGCTGCCCAGAGCTGCGGCCGCAAGGTCGTCGGTGCATCTTCTGGTGCCAACCCCCGAACCAAGTGGTGGACACCAGTGGTGAGCGGGGACATTAAGCTGAAGAAGGAGTCCTGTTAAGCTTGGTTGACTTGTGGGACTACCGAAGCAGCTGAGGTGTCCCAGCAGGCCAAGCAGAGTGCAGCTCGTGTTGTTGCTGAAACAAAAACTTGGGTGTGGTAGGGGTTCGGTGAGGCCATGGAACAAGACTCTTGGTTGGCATCGAAGAGATTCTGGCAAACTGTCTGATGGCCGAGGAGGGTGAAGCTGTTATGGTTCAAGCGCCGATCTCGCCCGCGCTCGAGCCATGCACTATTTTTCTCCCCTCTGACGTGGGCGTGCCCCTTTTGGCTCTCTGAGCCTTTATTGTGACAGCACTTGGAGGGGCTTCCGGCTGTCAGAGTGGACAGCTGAGCCGCATTTCGCCTCATCAGCTGCTCTCCACTTAAGAGGGTAGCTGAGAACGAAAGGTGCGGCAGTCTCATCAGATTTTCCCTGTCTGACAGCGTCGAGCGTTCCTCGCTGTGTTTCCCTGGTCAGATGCTAACTATTTTCCATCCATGATAGTAAGTGTTTTCATTACAAATCTGTCCCTCCTCATCATTGTTTGAGTATTCATTGTAGTGTGTTTTAGCCCCCCGTGGCTTGTTATTTTGTTCCTTTTCTGTTCTGTAAATAAACTATGCAAACTCACTGGTGATTTGTGGCGTCTTATGATGGCTTGTGAGGGCCATCCATGACAGTAGACTGCCGCCAGACTGAGATGCCTGTTGCCGTGAGTTTTGCCTAAATTGGACTTGTTTTTCCCTATCTGGGTGCCTGTGCGCTGGGAGGTCATGTCATCATTCAGGTTTCCGCGTTTGGAGCCTGGGCTATAAGCTGGCGGAGGCCCTGGACTATGTAGATAGAACCCTTGTCACCGCTACCCTCTACGACTCTCCCAGCGATGTACGCTGGCACCTGGACCTCGCTGAGGACATCCTTAATCACCTTCCTCGCTACTCAGACCACCTTGAAGTCGTTGCAAGGAAGGCAAACATCGCCGCACAATGGGAGATACTCCGTGGGCTGGAGGGAAACTCCAGCAGGAAGCCGAAGAGGAGGCATCCTCGCTCCTCACTTCGGGATCCCATTCCTGTCCCCATTCCAGGCCAGGAGTTCACACCACCCGGGGGTGATCCCCGAGAGAGAGGAACGTCAGTCGGAATTCCCCCGGAGAAGCTACGACAGTCAGATATTTCCATCCGGGACGGAGTGGCAGCAGCTCGCTCCGCTGTTCACCCCACGCAAGTTATAAAGCATGTGACGGCAGCAATCAGGCTGGTGGAGAGGAATCCGGCATTAAATGACTATCCAGAGTTCGCCGACCTGCTCGCTTCTGTTTCTGCACAGGAGCGGTGTTTCCTGGACCTCTCCCTTGCCTCGCCCTCTGCCGGTAATCGACATCACACAGCTAACAAAAGGACTCAGCGAGAACCCCGTCCGGATCCTGTTCCGGGTCGTTGCAAGGACTCAACCTCCCTGGCAGCTGTCGCTCCTGCGTCTCGTCAGGAGGGAATTCCCGCAGCCTCTCCCCCCCCCGGGTCATCTTTCCCTGCTGTCCCGTCAGCTCATCGTGCCCGGATCGTCTCTGCTGTTGTCCCCTCCTCCTCAATGTCTTCTCCGACTGCTGAGAGTGCTTTGAGTCCTGCTCCGGCGAAGCCTGTTACTGGACCATCGTGAGCGGCCCCTCCTCATCCTCCCAGGGGGCCCTCCATCACCATCCAGCGGGGAAAGGGAGGAACAATATCCACTACAGCAGGAACCATCCATCCTCCGGGAAACAGGGAAGTGCAAGTTCATTTTTCTCCTCATAGTTGTGATTTGCCTTGTCTGACTCCTGGGGGTGGAGTTCAGGGTTCGCAGTCCCCCGAGCTCCCCCCACCTGCTGTAGCTTCTGACATTAAAACTGCTGCCTCTGTGTCTCCCTCTGCTGAGCGATCCACGATGCCAGGCCAACGTCGCCGGACAAGGAGGGGTCCTGCGGTTCTGGAGAGCCTGGTTCCAGCCCCGCAGCCATGTCATGGGCAGAAGAGGAGAGCGGACTGCAGTGTGGAGCCTGCGCGGATGACGAAACGTCCCCGGGTCTCCACCGATGAGTGGTACAATCCAGCGGGTCGAGGGTCCCCTGCCACCATGCCGTGCGGGTCGTCGGCGTGGACGTCAGCGCCGGAGGGTCCCAAGGCTGCAGAGATCATCATGCTGGCTGCGGAGCCCACCGTAGCCAAGTGGGAGCCAGACGACGACCTTCTTTGTCCTGATCCCAGATCATCGAAGTCCTGGATGGCGACAGAACTTGAGTGCAGGCAAGTTCTCTACTTTGTTTTCCTTCTCTCTCTTTTAGAGCATTTTTTCCTGTCTCTCGGGGAGACGAGCCAGGGACAACTGTCCGCTGCACCCAAGTTCATCTCGCTGGGCTCTGTCGCTACCAGTGATTCTGATCCTGGTTCTTTTCCTTCTCCTGAGCCTTCTCCCAGGGTCACTGGTGTGGAGCCAATCCCGGTCGCTGTGGTGGAGGGTCCAGGTTCGGGGTTGGAGGTTGTTACTGGTGCTGCGTCGACCCAGTCGGGGTCCTTCGCGGGTGCAGCCAAGACCCAATCGGGGTCCGACATGGGTGCAGCCGAGACCCAATCGGGGTCCGTCGTGGGTGTAGCACCGGTGTAGTTCAAGGTCATGAAGGAGCTGCAGATCCTCTGCCGCCTGTCACTGGACTGGCTCATCGTCATCATCATCATCATCAGCAACATCATCTTCGTCATCGTCACCATCCCAGCTCATCTCCACCAGGGGCCGGTGGGCTTCTCAAGATTCGTTCCGGCTCTCTCTCATCTTCCCCCTCTCCAGGGAGGCCGTCTTCAATTTTTCCCCTACGGTCCTGGTGGCTGAGTGATGCGGGTCAACCGCCTGGTGAGCTGTTTCGCCGGTTCGACATTCTGGGTCGGCCACCCGACTTACGGTGCTTTCTACTGGGCGACCTGGTTTGGCCGCCGGAGGTTCTGACTTTCAGGGCCTGGGACTGGGGTAGGCCGCACGAACGTTTCCTTTTCCCCTTATTCACCAGTTGGACATTGGACGCAGGGAGACCACCAGAACAGTTCCGGCCTCATTGGACTCTGCCTGCCATCATCCCCGTGTGTCTCTTATTTTCATTTAATATTAAGGTCACTCGGGTGTATTGTCATTTGCTCTATGTCGATCTGTGTATTTAGCGCTGTTTAGTGTGTTTTTTTTCTTCTCCCCTCTCCTGTCTGAGGGATGATTTGCATCTGTCACATTAAGTCTTATAGGCCTGTGTGTTCAGTTTTAGGTCTCCAACTAGCATTTGCATTTTTTGCCCTGCTCTATGTATCTTCTGTGCGTTATGGAGTATTGTGTTTTCCTTTTTACCATACTCTGTAATTGTCTCATTTGTTCCCCGTCATCGTCACGGTGGTTTTTTTTTTTTTCTTTGGCTCCTTCTGTTTCTCGCCCTCCGGGCCTTTTCCCCCATCCACCCACCCTGGAGGGGGCTTGGGTGACATACGGCGCTTGTAGTTCGCCACCTCGGGGGGCGATACTGTTATGGTTCGAGCGTCGATCTCGCCTGCGCTTGAGCCATGCACTATTTTTCTCCCCTCTGACGTGGGCATGCCCCTTTTGGCTCTCCGAGGCTTTATTGTGACAGTGCTTGGAGGGGCTTCCGGCTGTCAGAGTGGACAGCTGAGCTGCATTTTGCCTCATCAGCTGCTCTCCATTTAAGAGGGCAGCTGAGAACGAAAGGCGCGGCAGTCTCGTCAGATTTTCCCTGTCTGACAGCGTTGAGCGTTCCTCGCCGTGTTTCCCTGGTCAGACGCTAACTACTTTCCATTCATGATAGTAAGTGTTTTCATTACGAATCTGTTCCTCCTCGTCATTGTTTGAGTATTCATTGTAGTGTGTTTTAGGCCCCCGTGGCTTGTTATTTTGTTCCTTTTCTGTTCTGTAAATAAACTGTGCAAACTCACTGGTGATTTGTGGCGTCTTATGATGGCTCGTGAGGACCATCCATGACAGAAGCAGCTCCCTGTCCACACTGTGTATGGTGCAGATGGAGCGCTGTTGACTTCAACTGGGGATATCATCTGGTGGTGGAAGGAATACGTCGAGGATCTCAATCCCACTGACACGCCTTCCACAGAGGAAGCAGGGCTTGTGGATGAGGGGGAAGACTCACCCATCACAGGGGCTGAGGTCGCCAAGGTGGTAAAAAATCTCTTTGGTGGCTGGGCCCCGGGGGTGGACGAGATACGCCCTGAGTACCTCAAGGCCCTGGATGTCGTAGGGCTGTCATGGTTGACGCGCCTCTGCAACATTGCGTGAAGGTTGGGGACAGTGCCTTTGGCATGGCAAACTGGGGGTGATGGTTCTCCTCTATAAAAAGGGGGACCAGCGGGTCTGTTCCAACTTTAAAGGGACCACACTCCTCAGCCTTCCTGGGAAGTTCTATGCCAAGGCACTGGAGAGGAGAGTCCAGCCGTTGGTCGAACCTCGGATTCAGGAGGAGCAATGTGGTTTTTATCCTGGCCGTGGCACATCAGACCAGCTCTTTACCCTCTCGAGAATCCTCGAGGGTTCGTGGGAGTTTGCCCAACTGGTTTACATGTGTTTTGTGGACTTGGAGAAGGCATTCGACCACATTCCTCGTGGTTTTTTGAGGGGGGTGCTTCAGGAGTATGGGGTATCAAGCTTGTTGTTACGAGCTATTCGGTCTCTCCATGACTGTTGTGAGAGTTTGGTTCATATTGCCAACACTCGATCGGACTCATTCCCAGTGAGAGTTGGACTCCGCCAGGGCTGCCCTTTGTCACCGATCCTGTTCATAATTTTTATGGACAAGATTTCTAGGCACAGCCAGGGAACGGAGGGTGTCATGCTGAGTGACCACAGGATCTCATCTCTGTTGTTTGCAGACAATGTTGTCCTGTTGGCTTCATCCAGCAATGACCTACAGGTCTTACTGGGATGGTTTGCCACTGAGTGTGAAGCGGCTGGGATGAGAATCAGCACCTCCAAGTCTGAGTCTATGGTCCTCTGCCGGAAAAAAAGGTGGATTTTCTTCTCTGGGTTGGGGACAAGCTCCTGCTCCAAGTGCAGGAGTTTAAGTATCTCGGGGTCTTATTCACAAGTGAGGGGAGACTGGAATGAGAGATTGACAGACGGATTGGAGCAGCATCTGCAGTGATGCGGACGTTGTACCAGTCTGTTGTGGTGAAGAGGAAGCTAAGCTCTAAGGCAAAACTGTCAATTTACCGGTCAAGCTACGTTCCTACTCTCACCTATTGTCATGAGCTTTGGGTAATGACCGAAAGAACGAGATTGCGGATACAAGCGGCTGAAATGAGCTTCCTTTGTAGGATTGCTGGACTCACCCTTAAGGTGTGTTCACACCATACGCAAAAAGGCGGCACAAATCCATACAAAGTGAATGAAAAGGCACGAGTATGTGTGTATTTGCATAGTCACGTGTTTGCGTCCGCTAGCTAGCTGCTAGTTTTGAGATTCTGCTGTCACCGGAGTAAAAGTATCACCATTGCAGAGTAAACTATTTTGAAAATGAAACTCACTCACTGGGAGAAAGGAGGGCTGGGAACTCTTCAGATGAATTGGGATTTTGGAGTTATCTACCCACGGTTTCCGACCATGGATGTCCTAGCAAGCTAGCAACGTAAACACCCATCATCTGTTAAGTTTTGATTTTTTTTTATTTTATTATTTTTTTTTTGATTTTGTATACTTTATTGATCCCCAGAGGGGAAATTGAGGGCATCCACCTGGATGGATAAAGCAGCCATGGTACGGCGCTATCCCTTAACCATTCACACACATTCACACCTAGGGCCACTTTAGAGTCTCCAATTAACCTAACCTGCATGTTTTTGGCATGTGGGAGGAAACAGGAGAAATCCCGGAGTAAACCCACGCAGATACTGGGAGAACATGCAAACTCCACACAGATTACTGTTGGTCAGGGGCTGGGATCGAACCAGGGATCCCATGGCCAAGGGTGAGTTGCTGTGCTGCCGCAGTGCTAACCACTGCGCCACCACACCGCCCAAGGAGGCTTGAAACAACATTTTCAGGTGAGCCCCCGGTCGGATAATGTAAGCCTAAGCATGATGTTGTTTTGGAAATTTCCACAACAGGTTGAACACACCTGCACTCCCACTTGAGGTGTTTCGGGCATGTCCCACTGGGAGGGGACCCTGGGGTAGACCCAGGACTCGCTGGAGAGACTATGTCTCCCCTTGGTCTGGGAATGCCTTGGTATCCTCTCTGAAGAGCTGGAACAGGTGGCTGAGGAGAGGGAAGTCTAGGCTTCTCTGCTTGAACTGCTGCCTCTGTGACCTGGACCTCCAGAAAAGCGGTAGAAGATGGATGGATATTTTATAAGTGAGGCTGAATAACTTCATCTTGTTGCTGCTGTTAGCCTAGCAGTGATGTGCTACTGAACTCAGATCAGATGTGTGTGCTCTGCTGTCTATGACTGTATTGGCGCTATTATTGTTCTCATTATTTTATCTGTTGGAGTTGCTGCTTTTATCCAAACCCCAGCTGTGCTGACACAGACCATTAAAGTCTAACTTAGCAGTCAGGGTCAGCAGTTACCAGTAAACTAGCAGCTTGTTGTCACTTGTGATTGGCTTTACTGGGTTTCTCTAAGAAAAAACCTCCGGCCTATCAGATCAGCAGCTCCTGAATGGTAATTTATTTATTTAGCGAATGCAAAGTCCTTAAGCCAAGCAGTTGCCTCCTGGTTTGCTGTATGGAGGGTGTGTAATCCTCCTTCCAGTCTTTGGAGCGGGCAAACCTCTATGATGTGTTCCATTGTTTGCTCCTCTCCACATGCGCACAGTGGGCTAGGGCTACTGCCCCATCTGTGAAGGCTGGCCAAGCAGGGGCCATGTCCAGTCCTGAAGCGATTGAGTGTAGACCACTGTCTCCTTGGGAGGTTGGTGCCCGGGACCTGTTGGTTGGGGTTTATCACCAGCTGTTTGTTTGGGACCTCCTTGGTCTCCCATTCCTCTTGCCAAGCTGTCTGGATGGTAAAGTCAGCTGGGGGAGGGTTTTTCCAAATCGGCCGTCTGGATGAAAGTCGGGCAGTGGGTGGGGTGTAGATATCTGCATGGATTGGCAAGTGAGGAAAATCTTTAACTTTTTGGAGCATCCTTTGAGTTAATGCTGCTCGCCGGATGTGTGGAGGGGCTATGTTTGACAGTACAGAGAGCCAGGGGAGTGGTGTTGAGCGGATTGTTCCAGTTATAGTTCTCATGGTTGAGTTGAGCTGGGTGTCTACATGGTGTGTGTAAGATGACCTGGACCAGACAGGGGCACAATATTCTGCTACAGAGTATGAAAGGGCCAGTGCTGAGGTGCGCAGGGTGGAGACTGCCGCCCCCCATTTTGCACCAGCGAGCTTGCAGAGCAGGTTGTTTCGTACCTTCACCTTAGCAGCCAAGATAAGTTGGATTTGGGGCATGCTTAAGCTTGAGTCCGCTCAGGTGGATGTTTAGTTCTCTGGCAGCTTTTGCATTGTGGAGATGGAATACACTGGAGACGGTTTTTGCTGGGCTTGGTTTTAGGCGCCAGATTTTGCAGAACTGGTCCAGTTTGGCAAGATCTTCCGTGAGCACCCGTTCCAGTGGTTCAAAGTCTGGTGCTTGGAATGCCAAACAGATGTCGTCTGCATAGATGAATTTGCGGGATTTTGTAGTAGGCAGGTCGTTTATGTAGAGGTTGAACAGAGTTGGAGCTAGAACTGAGCCTTGTGGGAGTCCGTTTTTCTGCATTCTCCATGCACTTGTGTTCTGACTGAGGTGGACTCTGAACCTTCGGTTGGTCAGCAGGGTTTTTATAATTGCTGTTGCCCAAGCAGGGATCGCCTTTATAAGTTTCAGGAGGAGGCCTTTGTGCCAGACCGTATCATAGGCGGCTGTAAGATCGAGAAACACAGCCCCTGTCTTCAGTCTGCTCTCGAAGCCATTTTCGATGAAGGTGGTTAGGGCCAGTACTTGTTCTCCTGTACTGCGGTCCTTGCGGAAGCCTGCTTGATCCACACTTAGAATATCCTCTATTTCTGGGGAAATGTGTTGCAGTATTAGGCGCTCCATGATTTTGTAAGGAACGCTGAGTAGGGAGATTGGGCGGTAGCTTGCTGGTAGTTTGTGGTCTTTGCCAGGTTTTGGGATGGCAATGACCTTTGCTGTCCGCCATTTCTTTGGGATCGAGTTTGTTTGTGTGATCCTTGTGTAGAATTGTGTCAACCAGGTTAGGGCTCGGGGGCCAAGATTTTTCATGAATTCTGGGAAGATGTTATCGTATCCTGCTGCCTTTCCACATTTCAGGCCCTGTAGGACTTTCTCCAGTTCAGCAGCCTCAAAGGGTTCAGGGTTCGTTTCCTCTACAGGCATTTTTTGGTGTTTTTTTTAGCTCAGTTGTAACTGCTCTTCTGGTGTCTTTGTCTTGGGGTGCTTTGGCGATAGTCAGTAGGTGGGATGCAACTTGGTTGGGTGTGACGGATGCTCGGCTTTGGCTAGGGGGCTTCTGTGCAGCTCCTAGGCGACGGATGAGGCTCCAACATTTCCTGCTAGAGTGGGTAAAGCTCCGGTCAGCAACTGTCTCCTCCCATTTCTTTCGCCGGGCTGTATTTAGCGATTCAATGAGATGGTCTGCTATCTCTGGGTCCCCTGATGTTTGATAGGATTGTAGGAGGGCAGCACTTTCTCCGTCCAAACATGGGACATAGAGGGGTCGGTAGCCTCGTGGGATTGCAGTATGGGCAGCCTTGAAGATTGCGCTGCAGAAGCGGTTGTATGCTTCATCTACAGTGATGGTGTGGAGTGGGATGGTAACAACGCTCCGGTCCAGAGTTTCACTGAATTTCTTCCAGTTGGCTTTGCGGAAGTTCCAGCGCATCTTCCTTGGGCTGTATACGACTGGAAGTTGTAGGCCAATGTGTACAAGCAGGGGCCGGTGTTGGCTGTGTGGAAAATCATCAAGAATGAGGATCTGTGTAGGATATGGCTCCCCATTCAAAGAGCTGACCCAACACAGGTCAGGAGAATAGTCTTTCTTCCACCTAGCAGAGTGGAAGGTTCCTCTTTGTTTGGGGTCGTATATCAAAGCGAGGTCATTTCTGGATGCCCAGTCTGAAAGTGCCTCCCCATCACTGTCCACTGCTGGGTTCCCCCAGTCAGGGTGATGGCTGTTAAAGTCCCCCACATAGATGGCAGGGTGGGGTAGGGTGGGTAAGACCTGCAGATCCCAGTTGGCATTAGGGGGCTTGTACACATTGACAATATGGAAGCCACCAATGATTATGGTGTCTGAGAAATGTGTTGTTATCAGGTGATTTGCTTCAACTATGTCAGAACGCACATAGGTGGCACGTCCATGTTTAGCATGTAGAACATAGCACAGGAGGTCAAAGCCTTTGATGGTGAAGCGGCCAGCTTCCTCTGTGCCAATATGAGTCTCTTGGAGGCAGATTACATCAATCGAATGTTGGAAGGCGAGGACTTCAATAAGGCTTCGCTTGGCTGCAGATAGGCCTTCAACGTTTAGTTGTAATATGCGAAGGGCAGATCCTACCACAAAGTGCTCTTGGGGCTGTTTGCTTTCGGCTTTAGGACTGTGACTAGGATTCTTCTTTGACTTGGCACAACGGCGTCGTCTCTTCGAATTTAGTCTGCTGGTAGGATCATTAGCTTCCCCAGGCGAGCCCGGGTACTGGCGGAGGGCGCGACGAGAACGCTGATCCATTGCCCCCCAATGGTAATGGGCAGCAAGAAAACAAAGTGTTTGGAAATGAGGGATGCAGAAGTGATTTTAATGAGCTGTAAAACACAGGAATGATGTTTGGTCTTTAAAACTACAAATATGTCACTGAGGATGTCAAAGTTTAAAATGAATGACTGGAAATTAAATAAAGGACTTATAAAGTCCCAGAGTGGAAATGTTCTTCTGTCAGTGGGAAAAGTTTTCATGTTCAGATGTGAGGTAGAGGATATATCAGGGCAATGGAAGAACATAAATAATCAGTTTGAGCTTCATCAGAACTGTAGATGTTTGAAAAATGATTTGACAAAAATAATTTTAGATTCAATTCAAACATGATTCTAATAACAGACTTTGTGGTTCCTGATGATGGATCTTCTCAACAAGATGAATATTAAAACACTGACATGAATCTTCTCTGTAGTCCTTCTTGGTCTCTGTCCATACCTGAGAGTGTCCAGTCCGAACCCTGGATCCTCCTGTAGATCAGACAGGATCTTCACTCCTGACTCTCCTGGATGGTTGTAGCTCAGGTCCAGATCTCTGAGATGGGAGGGGTTGGACCTGAGAGCTGAGGCCAGAGAAGAACAGCCTTCCTCTGTGACCAGACACCCTGAAAGACTGGAACACAAGATGAAGTCAAGAAGAAAGACAAAAGTCAATTTTTGACACAAACTAATAACAGATTAACTTAATCAGTAATAATCTTGGTCATGGGCCGAGCCGGCTTGGCTTTCCCCGGCTCGGTCCTGATCTGTCTGTGAAGGCTGGTTCTGTTGTGTTTGTGTACTTTGGGTATTTCTGTAACCATAGCCACTGCCTGACCGGCAGCTGTTAGCCAGCATCAGCAATCTACTTTCTCAAACACTGCTGACAGTCTGCCGGTCCAACCACACCCCCTCGCTCTCCCTCACCTTTCCACCAGCTGTTTCCTATCATGGTAATTATCCTCCCTGCACCTCGCCCAGGTGCTGCCTATTTGTAAGGCCAGCGGTGTTTGTATAAAGCAGCCTTCTGCTGGACAAACACCGCTGGATCATTGTACGAGTTCACACGGTCATATCTTCCCCTGTGTAACTGTCATGTCAATGAAGGACTATTTGGAGTATGCTCTTCTCCACTGGAGGACCAGGATCGCTAAGCTGTGAGTAACTGTACCGTTTCTCTGTGCAGTTGTGCCACTACGCTGGTAGCGTTTCCCTGTGTGGTACAACTGCTACACTTTTCCCTGTGCAGCCTGGCATCACTGTTGGACTCTTTCCATTCCATTCAATACCATCCACCCCGCTCTGCTCCGGGACAAGCTGTCCCTGCTCAACGTGCCTGACTCCCTCTGCAGGTGGATCACCGACTTCCTGACGGACCAGAGGCAGCATGTGCGGCTGGGAAAGACTGTCTCAGACTCTACTAGCATCAGCACCGGATCACCCCAGGGCTGTGTACTTTCCCCCCTACTCTTCTCCCTTTACACCAACTCCTGCACCTCCAGCCACCAGTCTGTCAAGTTGATCAAGTTTGCGGACGACACCACCCTCATCGGGCTCATCTCCAACGGCGACGAGTCCGCCTACAGGAGAGAGGTGGCCCAGCTGGCGTCCTGGTGCAACAGTAACAACCTGCAGCTGAACGCTCTGAAGACAGTGGAGATGATTGTAGACTTCAGGAAAGTCACTACCCCTCTGCCCCCCCTCACCCTCTCAGGCTCTCCCATCACCACTGCTGATTCCTTCCGCTTCCTAGGCACTACCATCACCAGGGACCTCAAATGGGAGCCGACCATCAGCTCACTCATCAAAAAAGCCCAGCAGAGGATGTTCTTCCTGCGGCAGCTGAGGAAGCTCAAGCTACCCACCAAGATGTTAGTGCAGTTCTACACAGCCATCATCGAGTCCATCCTCACCACCTCCATAACCGTGTGGTACGCAGGTGCCACTGCCAGGGACAGACTAAGGCTGCAGCGCGTCGTGCGCACTGCTGAGAAGGTGATCGCTGCAAGCTCCCATCTCTTCAGGATCTGTACATCTCCAGGACCCGGAGGCGTGCTGGCCGGATCATAGCCGATCCCTCACACCCTGGTCACGTACTGTTTGCCCCCCTCCCCTCAGGTAGAAGACTTCGGTCCATCCAGACTAAAACCTCCCGTCACATGAACAGCTTCTTCCCCTCTGCCATCAGACTGCTGAACACTAAGTGACTTATTGACTCTCGTGCACTATGTACAGCAGCTCAACCAGACTCATGTCAATCATCACTGTTTTCTTCCTGCATTACCGACTGCACTATATAGTTCTCCACAGTTTCTGCTGCTCGCCAATATATTTTAACTGCTGACCAGTATCACTTACTCTTATTCTACACTTTATTGCATGTATAGTTTATTTCTTTTATTTTATCATGTTTAATGTTGCAGCATGGCACCGAGACAAATTCCTAGTTTGTGTACTACATGAACAATGGCAATAAACCTGATTCTGATTCTGATTTCTTTAGCCCGAGCTACTCCGCCATTTTGAATGGTTTCTTCTATGAACTGTGTTCAACAAATGTGTGTGTGGTAACCCCTGCGCTTGAATCCTCATTTCTCCTTCTCTCCTCCGTGCTCAATGGAAGAGCGCATGGAGGGTTTATGACACATCTGGATCCTGACCTGAGAGACTCCAGTTTACAGTGGAGATTCTGAAGTCCAGCAGACAGAATCTTCACTCCTGAGTCCTTCAGGTCGTTGTTACTCAGGTCCAGATGTCTCAGACTAGAGGACGGGGAGCAGAGAACTGAGGACAGAGCTTCACAGCTTCTCTCTGTGAGTCCACAACCGTTCAGCCTGGAGAATGAAGATGAAATATTTTATTCATTCAGTTAAAATCAGATCTCTCTGATATATGTGAACAGTTCATAAATCCACTCACAGAGCTTTCTTGGAGGCTTTGACCACTGGCAGCAGCCTGAGAAAAGCCTCCTCTGAAGCAGAGTATTTCTTCAGGTCAAACACATCCAGGTCTGTTTCTGATGACAGTAAGATGAAGACCACAGCTGACCACTGAGCAGGAGACAGTTCATCTGTTTTGAGATGTTCTGATCTCAGGGATTGTTGGATCTGCTTCACTAGAGAATGATCATTCAGTTCATTCAGACAGTGGAACAGGTTGATGCTTCTCTCTACAGACACATTCTCACTGAGCTTTTCTTTGATGTACTGACCCGTTTTCTCATTGGTCTGTGAGCTACTTCCTGTTTCTGTCAGCAGACCTTGTAGAAGCCTCTGATTGGTCTGCAGTGAAAGACCCAGGAGGAAGCGGAGGAACAAGTCCAGGTGTCCATTTGGACTCTGTATGGCCTTGTCTACAGCTCTGTGGTGGAGATGACTTAAATTGATCTTCTCTTTGAATGATTTAGACCACAGAGGTGTTTTTTGTTGTTCTTCCAGCAGGTTGACACCAGAGGTGATGAAGGTGAGATGGACATGAAGAGCAGCCAGAAACTCCTGAACACTCAGATGGACAAAGCAGAACACCTGGTTCTGGTCCTGATACAGACCTTTCTCCTCTCTAAAGATCTGAGTGAACACTCCTGAGTATTTTGCTGCTGCTTCTACATCAATGCCACACTCTCTTAGGTCTGATTCATAGAAGATCAGGTTTCCTTTCTGCAGCTGCTCAAAAGCCAGTTTTCCCAGAGACTCAATCATCTTCCTGCTGTCTGGACTCCAGTGTGGCTCTGTCTCAGCTCCTCCTTCATACTTGACCTTCTTCACTTTGTTCTGAACCACCAGGAAGTGGATGTACATCTCAGTCAGGGTCTTGGGCAGCTCTCCTCCCTCTCTGGTCTTCATCTCATCCTCCAGAACTGTAGCACTGATCCAGCAGAAGACTGGGATGTGGCACATGATGTGGAGGCTTCGTGAGGTCTTCATGTGGGAGATGATCCTGCTGGCCTGCTGCTCATCTCTGAATCTCTTCCTGAAGTACTCCTCCTTCTGTGGGTCAGTGAACCCTCTGACCTCCGTCACCATGTCGACACACTCAGGAGGGATCTGATTGGCTGCTGCAGGTCGTGTGGTTATCCAGAGGTGAGCAGAGGGAAGCAGGTTCCTGCTGATGAGGTTTGTCAGCAGAACAGCTACTGAGGTGGACTTTCTAGGGTCAGTGACGGTTTCAAAGTTGTAGAAGTCCAGAGGAAGTCGACACTCATCCAGACCATCAAAGATGAACAGAACCTGGAACTGATCAAAGCTGCAGATTCCTGCTTCTTTGGTTTCAGTGAAGAAGTGATGAACAAGTTCCACCAAACTGAACTTTTTCTCCTTCAGCACATTCAGCTCTCTGAAAGTGAATGGAAATGTGAAGTGGATGTCCTGGTTGGCTTTGTCTTCAGCCCAGTCCAGAGTGAACTTCTGTGTTAAGATTGTTTTCCCAATGCCAGCCACTCCCTTTGTCAGCACTCTTCTGATTGGTTCAGCTCTTCCAGGTGAGCCTTTAAAGATGTCTTCTGGTCTGATGGTTGTTTCTGGTCTGTGTGGTTTCCTGGATGCTGTTTCAATCTGTCTGACCTCATGTTCATCGTTGACCTCTGCAGTCCCTCCCTCTGTGATGTAGAGCTCTGTGTAGATCTGCTTCAGAAGGTTTGACTTTCCTGCTTTAGCGATCCCCTCAAACACACACTGGAACCTCTTCTGAAGGTTAGACTTTAGCTTCTGACGACATTTTCCTGCATTAGTTTCTAAGTGAACAAGACAGAGAAAAGGAATTAAAACTCAATGTTTCATTAAATTTGTCTCATCTTAATATTTTAATGTTGCCTGTCAATAATCTGTGTCTAAAGTGTTTTCTGCACATCGGTCTAAAATAAATTCTGTTTCAGCCCTGAAGAATTTATAGATGATGTGTGTGATGAAAACATCTGCATCATATTAACAGACCACTGGAAACATCATCATCTTCCATGTTTCCTTCTTCCATCATGTTACTGTTGTTAAAATCCTCTTACTGCTCTTCAGAAGGTCAGCCAGCTTCTCCTGCTTCATCCTCCTCAGGAAGTCCACTGTGATCATCAGAAATGACTCTCTGTTCCTCCTCTGATCTTCATCTTCACCCTCCAACACCTCCTCATCCTCCCTCTGACTCAGAAGCTTCGGGATCTTCTTCAGCTCATTTTTCACAAAACTGATCATGTTTTGCTCCAACAGCTGGAACATCAACAGAAAGTTAAAGAGCTTTTCCTGTAAAATCAGACTGTTCAGTCTGCTCATCAACATCTACACACCATTAATATAGAGTCCAGGTCTGATGGAGGAGGCTCTGAGTTCTGATGATCATCTCTGTGAAGAAACCTGGAGGTTTTTGATGAAATATTAATGTAGCAGTTATGAAATCTGGAATTCATGGTGATGAGCAGATATTTAGTCTCAAAGGAACAAACGATGAAACAGTGAATTCTTTGATTTCCTGATCAAACATGTGAAGTCTAATGAAAAGCCTGAGAGCAGCAGAAAGAGTTTTAAAGCTGTGATGGTCTCCTCATGAAGCAGTTAACCACAGATGATGAAGACAAACAGCATCCTAAATCATTCTCCTCCTTACAGCTGACCTCTGACCTCAGCACTGCCACCACACACACAACTCTTCATGGTCACTGACATCACACCTTCATCGCTGCCTCACCAACCACGCCACTGTCACAGAGGGGATCAGAACCCAGTCTGCATATCTGGCTTTACTGGGACTTTGACTCTGAATCAGGAGAGTCTAATAATTTCTCAGTCCGTTACACTCAGTCTCACATCATGTACAGATGCTACATCCAAACACCAAAGAAAAAAAACAGTCTGTAGCAACGTCTCCACAAATCTTCTCTGAAAAAGAAAATAGAGTCCAGACCCTCCACAAAAAATAACTGGAAGTTCATGTCTTGAAAATAACGGAAAAAGACTCTGAGCTCAGGAAAAATTGCAGTTCTACAGGAAGAGAAAAAAGGCTCAATCTGACAAGCCTGCAGCCCCGTCACCCCGAGGTCGTCCTGACAGCTCAGCTCAGCATTAAGAAATGAACAATACTGTGAAACTTAGACAGCTGCAGTGGTGTGAAAAAGTGTTGGCCCCCTTCCTGATTTCTCATTTTTTTGTATGTTTGTCACACTTTAATGTTTCAGATCATCAAATTTAAATATTAGACAAAGATAACACGAGTAAACACAAAATGCAGTTTTTAAATGAAGGTGTTTATTATTTAAGGGAAACAAAAATCCAAACCTACATGGCCCTGTGTGAAAAAGTGATTGCCCCCTTGTTAAAAAATAAATTTACAGAGCATCCAAAAAGTCTTCACAGCGCTTCACTTTTTCCACATTTTGTTATGTTACAGCCTTATTCCAAAAGGGATTAACTTCATTTTTTCCTCAAAATTCTACACACAATATCCCATAATGACAACGTGAAAGTTTTTTTTTTAATTATTGCAAATTTATGAAAAATAAACTCAGAACTCACATGTACATCAGTATTCACAGCCTTTGTTCAGTACTTTGTTGATGCTCCTTTGACAGCAATTACAGCCTCAAGTCGTTCTGAATATGATGCCACCAGCTTGGCTCACCTGTCTTTGGGCAGTTTGGTCCATTCCTCTTTGCAGCACCTCTCAAGCTCCATCAGGTTGGATGGGAAGCGTCGGTGATCAGACATTTTCAGATCTCTCCAGAGATGTTCAATTGGATTCTAGTCTGGACTCTGGCTGGGCCACTCAAGGACATTCACAGAGTTGTCCTGAAGCCGCTCCTTTGATATCTTGGCTGTGTGCTTAGGGTCGTTGTCCTGCTGAAAGATGAACCGTCACCCCAGTCTGAGGTCAAGACCACTCTGGAGCAGGTTTTCATCCAGGATGTCTCTGTACATTGCTGCATTCATCTTTCCCTCTATCCTGACTAGTCTCCCAGTTCCTGCCACTGACAAACATTCCCACAGCATGAAGCTGCTAACAACATTGGCCTGGTGATGAGCGGTGCCTGGTTTCCTCTAAACATGACGCCTGGCATTCACGCCAAAGAGTTCAATCTTTGTCTCATCAGACCAGAGAATTTTGTTTCTCATGGTCTGAGAGTCCTTCAGGTGCCTTTTGGTAAACTCCAGGTGGGCTGCTATGTGCCTTTTACTAAGGAGTGGCTTCTATCTGGCCACTCTACCATACAGGCCTGATTGGTGGATTACTGCAGAGATGGTTGTCCTTCTGGAAGTTTCTCCTGTCTTCACAGAGCAACACTGGAGCTCTGACAGAGTGACCATTGGGTTCTTGGTCACCTCCCTGACTAAGGCCCTTCTTCCCTGATTGCTCAGTTTAGACAGCCAGCTCTAGGAAGAGCCCTGGCTGTTCTACGGATGATAGAGGCCACTGTGCTCACTGGGACCTTCAAAGCAGCAAAAAATTTTCTGTACCCTTCCCCAGATTTGTGCCTCAAGACAATCCTGCCTTGGAGGTCTACAGACAATTCCTTTGACTTCATGCTTGGTTTGTGCTCTGACATGCACTGTCACCTGTGGACCTTATATAGACAGGTTTGTGTCTTTCCAAATCATGTCCAGTCAACTGAATTTACCACAGGTGGACTCCAGTTAAGCTGCAGAAACATCTCAAGTTTGATCAGCGGAAACAGGATGAACTTGAGCTCAATTTTGAGCTTCATGGCAAAGGCTGTGAATACTTATGTACATGTGATTTCTTAACTTTTTATTTTTAATAAATTTGCAAAAATCTCAGAAAAACTTTTTTCATGTTGTCATTATTGGGTATTGTGTGTAGAATTTTGTGGAAAAAAATGAATTTAATTCCTTTTGGAATAAGGCTGCAACATCCATCCATCCATCTTCTTCCACTTAATCCCTTTTGGACTGTGGAGGGTCTGGAGGCTATCCCAGCATCTTTGGGAGAGAGGCAAGGTACACCCTGGACAGATCGCCAGTCCATCATTTTGAAAAAGTAAAGTGCTGTCAAGACTTTCTGGATATACTGTACTGTGGTTTATCACATCTGTTGAAAGTTGAGTTCAATTTCTCGAGCCATACCCAGGCCTGATTACTGCCACACCTGTTCTCAATCAAGAAATCACTTAAATAGGACCAGCTTGACAAAGTGAAGAAGACCAAACGATCCTCAAACGGTAGACATCATGCTGCGATCCCAAAAATTCAGGAACAAATGAGAAGCAAAGTAATTGAGATTTATCAGTATGGAAAAGGTTATAAAGCCATTTCTGATGCTTTGGAACTCTGGTGAAGCACAGTGAGAGCCATTATCCACAAATGGCGAAAACATGGAACAATGGTGAACCTTCCCAGGAGTGGCTGGCCGACCAAAATTACCCCAAAAGCGCAGCAACGACTCATCCAAGAGGTCACAAAAGACCCTACAACAACATCCACAGAACTGCAGGCCTCACTTGCCTCAGTTAAGATCAGTGTTCATGTCAGGGTAGAGCATTTTTTTTTTTGGGGGGGGGGTATTGTTTTTTTTGGGGGGGGGTTGTTACAGCTTTAAGGCTGTAACATGGTGAATGATAATATTAATGTATATTGGATTATTGTTTTCTTTTATATATTCGTGTGTGTGTATTTTATTGGTTTGGATTGATGGATCATGAGTTACACCTGCACTAACTGATCCAATCAGCAGGAGCCAATCAGCGGGCTCCGCTGTGAACTGTCTGTCCAGAAGGACGTATTTAAGGATGGTGCCTGACTGTGACAATAGCGGAGTTTTCCAGGTGGAAGTTTTTCCACAGAGAAATCTTCGCAGGACCGACCAAGTGCAGAGAACTGGAGGTGATTATCGAAGAGCAGGAGGAAACGGGGCAGGAGCGGAGAGAGGATGGAGGAAGCACAGGTGTGCGGATTTACAGCGGCAGCACGGGACTGAAGACGCCGGGAGAGTGACCAGCCGACGGAGGCGCCGTGGTGCTGGATGAAAGGCGGGAACGCAGCTAAGTAAAGGAACGTGCTGACTGTCTGTGTGGTGAATGTATTGTGACGTTTGCAGGGTTCACACAAAGAAAGAGGAGCAAGATGGTTGTGATGAATAGGCTTTATTTACACACCACCAACCCCCAACTTACTTCTGAGCACAGAGAGGAGGGGAGGTCATTCTCCCAGACCTCCGTTTCCATCATGGTTACACACACATGATACATCTTGCCCTAATCCTGCTAAACACTGCTGGGTCATTATAACGCAGTTATAATGACACAGCAGTATAACTCAGTAATAGCACATTTAATACACACACACAGTAACGTTTTCAACTGGCAAAGCATGCTGGGAAATCCCTGCCCCCCTTAAAATGGCCCCGACGTTACAGTATATTAGCCCCGGTGCGTTCATGGGAGGCTAAGTTTGTGCTGCGCTGTGTGTTGCAGGTTTCCCCCGGGCGACGGAAACCAAGAAGCCGCTCCTCTCCGTCTGTCTGTCTGCCATCTCTCGTCGGGCACGGAGCACTCCCTCCTCGAGGCGTACAGGAGGGCCTTGGACGAGCTCGGACAGATGGTGCTTAACTTCCAGGTGTGGCGGTTCGTTTTAACCCCACAACAGACTAAGGACACTCAGCCCTCTTTTCTCTGTTTTTCTGCTGCATTACTGAGAAGCAATGTGCCATTCATGTATTTGTGATGCAAACATGCATGTGTTGTGATGTAATGCGCCATTCTGTATAGTGTGCATATGGCTTGTCCTTACTGTGCTTTTTCTGAGCATCTTAGATGTGCTTTGGTGTATTAATGTCTAAGGTAGACGAGTTTCTTCTGTCTCACCTATGTGATGTTAATCGATGCCTTTCATCCTTTGTACTCATGCGTCCTGTCCTTAACTGTGACCTAGAGACTCAGATCAATATGTAGATGTGCTTGTTAGCTTCTTTGTCCGCACCTGGAGCGAGGTCTAGCTAATCTGCCCTTGGTCTCACAAATGCAAATACCTCCTGCCTGTTCTGTTGTCCCTTTGATCATTCTAAACTGTGGGGTATGTCCTTTTGATGTATTGTTATGGTCAAGTATATAAGATGCAACTCTGTAACGCAATCTCTCTCTCACTCTGATCCTGCAACTGGTGGACACACTGTGTCTGCCTCTCCTGCTCTGAGAGCCTAGGGATCCCGCTCCGGGCTGCTCCACTATGCACCGGAGAGGGGATCCCGTGAAGGCGACATGATTAATAAAACCTGCTTAAAACCACAGCACAGCTGCTTATTTTTTCATGCCGCTTCACTGGTGACCCCTCGAACACGCACACGTTTTGTGCGAATGCAACCTTCCAAGCTGGACAGCCGCACAGCTGCGTTGGTGACCCCTTTGAAGACACAGCCTTCTGTTTGGGATGGCCACGCTGGCGAACCGACGCTGAAAAAAAACGAGCGGCCAGCGAATGCAACACCCGGGCATGAATGCTCCGTCGCAGCGGCCTACTGGTCCGCCCTCCCTGCGGCTTCAGGGAGACTTCGACGCGGAGCCAACACAGGCGAGCCGTTCTCCGGACATCACCCACGACCGGGTAAACTGCAGAAAACTTCATGGCGCGACCCTCGCCTGAGATCTACACCACCACGCACGGGACGCATACGGCTCTACAGACCCCCATCATCCTTCGCCGCTACACACAGAGCCTTCAGGGCTGCTCTCGCACCTGGAGGCACGCACGCAGCATGCTCGAAGGATTTGTTAATGGTCTCAGCCACGGCACACATAGGGAATTCAGCGGTTTTGCGGTTCCCGAGGCTTTAGGGTTACGCCTGAACCAAAAGTCAACACGCCAGTCCCTCTGCCCTCATCACAGCCGCCACTCAGCCTCGTCTTTTCTTCATGGCCGCACGAGCGACAACGACCGTCTCCTCCCTCTCACCGCTCCAACGCAGCTGCACGAGCCCGGGGCACAAAGATCGTCTATTGCCTCGCACCGCTCCAACGCGCCTCCACGAGCCCGAGGGACGGAGATCGTCTACTTCCTCACACCGCTCCAACGCAGCTGCATGAGCCTGAGGAACAAAAGATCGTCTATTCCCTCCCACCGCTCCAACGCCTCTGCACGGGCCTGAGGGACTAAAGATCGTCTATTTCCTCTCAACGCTCCAACGCACCATGGCCAAATCTACAGCAACAGCTCAACCCGGATTTTATCGGCGCCGTCTGCGCTGATCTCCGCCAAGTTTCTGCACCCTGACTCACCACTCCAGCGGCCCACCCACGCAACGGAACCCCCGCGCACGCTCGGGGAGTTACAAGGACGGCGCATTACGCACGGGACAAGTAACAGCTCCACAGACTGCTTTCCTCCTTCGCCGCTGCATTTCAGGGCTGCTCGCTCACCTGAGGCACGCATGCAGCATGATCGAAGGATTTATTAACAGTCTCAGCCACGCCAGAGACCGCCATCATCCTCCGCCGCTGCCCACAGAACCTTCAGGGCTGCTCGTTCACCTGAAGCAAGCACGCAGCTCGCCACTGGATTTTTTTAACGGTCTCAACCACGGCACAAAGGGATTTCAGCCGTCAGCTGTTCCCGGGAACTTTGGGGTTGCTTCAGCAACCAAAGCCAACAGTCCCCCTGCTTTGTTTACTTTTTTCTTACAGCCGCCCCTGCTTTTCTTCATGGCCACGAGAGGAGTCAGAGACTAATTTTTCTTCTTGTGATCTCCGCACGTGCAACGGGACAAACCCTCGACGTCACGGAGCAGCAAGCAATTTTTGCGCGGCTCAGGACGATTTCACAGCTCCTGCCGGCACTTACCACCCCTCCCCTCCCTCCCCCTCCGCCTGCAGCGAGCTTCTCCCACAGCTCGCTCACACAGATGGATTATCGAGGTCGCTGCCCCCTGCCGCGTCCTCTGGGGGGGAGCGTGTGTGGCGGTTCGTTTTAACCCCACAACAGACTAAGGACACTCAGCCCTCTTTTCTCTGTTTTTCTGCTGCATTACTGAGAAGCAATGTGCCATTCATGTATTTGTGATGCAAACATGCATGTGTTGTGATGTAATGCGCCATTCTGTATAGTGTGCATATGGCTTGTCCTTACTGTGCTTTTTCTGAGCATCTTAGATGTGCTTTGGTGTATTAATGTCTACAGGTAGACGAGTTTCTTCTGTCTCACCTATGTGATGTTAATCGATGCCTTTCATCCTTTGTACTCATGCGTCCTGTCCTTACTAACTAACTAACTAACTAAGCTGCACTTATATAGCGCTTTTCTAGTCTCAAAGACCACTCAAAGCGCTTTCACTAATACTAACCCTCTATTCTAAGGGCCTATAGGAGACAGACATCTAGGGACAATTTAGAACAGCCAATTAACCTAACATGCATGTCTTTGGATTGTGGGAGGAAACCGGAGCCCCAGGAGTAAACCCACGCAGCACAGGGAGAACATGCAAACTCCACACAGAAAGGTTCCAACCCCTGCCAACCTGGGGATTTGAACCAGGAACCTTCTAGCTGTAAGGCAACAGTGCTAACCACTGCACCACCGTGCTGTGACCTAGCGACTCAGATCAATATGTAGATGTGCTTGTTAGCTTCTTTGTCCGCACCTGGAGCGAGGTCTAGCTAATCTGCCCTTGGTCTCACAAATGCAAATACCTCCTGCCTGTTCTGTTGTCCCTTTGATCATTCTAAACTGTGGGGTATTTCCTTTTGATGTATTGTTATGGTCAAGTATATAAGATGCAACTCTGTAACGCAATCTCTCTCTCACTCTGATCCTGCAACTGGTGGACACACTGTGTCTGCCTCTCCTGCTCTGAGAGCCTAGGGATCCCGTTCCGGGCTGCTCCACTATGCACCGGAGAGGGGATCCCGTGAAGGCGACATGATTAATAAAACCTGCTTAAAACCACAGCACTGCTGCTTATTTTTTCATGCCGCTTCACAGGATAAGGAGGACAATACATGGATGAGTTGTCAAAGCAACTGAATGCCTGTAAAACTGGGTGTCTAATAGGGAATAAGTTAGTGAATCATTTTATGTATGCTGATGATCTAGTTATTCTCAGTCCAAGTAGTGCTGGTCTTCAGGAGTTATTAAGAGTGTGTAGTGCTTATGGAGAGGAAAATGACATAAAATATAATACAAATAAGAGTTGTGTGCTGATCTGCCGCACTAAAGAAGATTTGTTAATGAAATTCCCTGTCTTTGAATTGGCAGGCAGGGAATTAATTGTCAGGGATAAAATTAAATATCTGGGACATGTTATGAATGATAGAATGACTGATGATGATGATATTTTCAGACAACGCTGCAAAATCTACATGCAAACAAATACTCTTGCACGCAGATTTGGTTTTTGTTCAGATGAGGTGAAACTGGTTCTTTTTAAAACCTATTGTACACCTTTATACACTGCTCATTTATGGATAAATTATAGGAAACTAAGTATGCAGAAATTACAGGTTGCCTACAATGATGCCTTAAGAATTTTACTTAAAAAGCCTGGATGGTGCAGTGCTTCCGAGTTATTTGTCTC
Organism: Pholidichthys leucotaenia; assembly: GCA_020510985.1. Lineage (NCBI taxonomy): Eukaryota > Metazoa > Chordata > Actinopteri > Cichliformes > Pholidichthyidae > Pholidichthys > Pholidichthys leucotaenia. The sequence continues at coordinate 11,743 of JAJAQF010000086.1, read as the reverse complement.
ATCACGTGTAAATACTCTGCATGCAGTAATAAGGAATTTTATGTATAAATTCATCTGTCGGCTTGATGTATCTAGAAATGAAATCATTCAAGTCATGTCTAGCATTAAGCTCAGTTCTATTCGCTGTCAGTCACAGTTTAGAAGGCACTGGTACAGTAGTCTTTTTAAGTCTTTTTAAAGTCTGTACTGTCTTTGTACTTCTTTAAGCAGTTATGTCTTAGTGTTTCTTGTAACTTTTTGATTGTTTCAACTGTCTTGTTTTTTACTTTACTTGTTTACTTTTCTCTTGATGGACCTTGAGTCTGGAATAAAGTCTTTGATTGATTGATTGATTGATTGAATAGCGGGAGTTCCTGGCCGGATAGTCAGTGAATGCATCACGCTCGATTGCAGATGTTCAGAAGGATTTTTTCACGTAGCGCAGGAAGTTGTGGAGATGTGAAAATGACGAGGCAGAGTTTATCTCGCGAGTCAGGTTTATTCACATCATCGAACATCAGCAAAGCAGAAAGAGAACACTGAAGCATCCGTCCTTTATATACCAGGACTCTCCCAGTTCACAGTCACATTGCATTTCAATCACAAGTAACAATGCGTTTACTCTTTGATCCCATAACCTCCTTTTCATAGTCTTCGGCACCACCGGAAATCCCCCAAGGCCATCTCTTGCATACCAAAGGCTAAACTTTCACATCCTCCTGTTATCTCCAAGGAGACTCAGTCCTCAGGCGAAAAAAGCAAGCTTCTATATGTGACGGACGGACACACCGGCAAGCAGTTCCTCATTGACACGGGAGCTCAACTGAGATTTATCATGCCCTCCCAAGCAGACCGGGCCATGGGCCCCCGGGGCAATAGAGCGGTGGCAGCCAACGGCTCCATCATCGACACATTTGGCGAAAGGAACCTGCCCCTCCGCATCCATGGCCGCAACTACAGATGGACATTTGTTGTAGCGGCGGTGAGTTTTAACTTGTTGGGCGCAGACTTTTTGTGTGCACATGGGTCATTAGTCGATCTAGCGATCAGACGCTTGGTTAATGCATTGTCCTTTGCTTCTATTCCCTGCTCAGCTCGAGTTTCTCCACCACCCGTGCAGGCCAGCGTCACTACAGCAGGAGGTAAGTTTGATCAACTCCTCACCCAATTTCCAGCACTCACAATTCCCAAATTCTCGGCTACAGTGGCTAAGCACGGGGTCGAATACTTTATTCCCACAACGGGCCCACCCGTATTCGCCAAAGCTCGGCGCTTAGACGCAACCAAGCTCGCCATAGCTCGGGACGAGTTTACCACCCTTGAAAAACTAGGCATTATCAGGCGATCAAAAAGCCCCTGGGCGTCACCGCTTCACATGGTCCCGAAATCCGACGGTTCTTGGAGACCGTGCGGCGATTACCGCAGATTAAACAATGCGACAGCGCATGACCGCTACCCTATTCCTCACATCCAAGATTTTTCACTACATCTGGCGGGTGCGCGCATTTTTTCAAAAATAGACCTGGTCCGCGGCTATCATCAAGTCCCCGTTAGAGTGGAAGACATTCCTAAAACAGCTGTAATAACCCCCTTCGCTCTTTTTGAATTTTTGCGGATGCCTTTTGGCCTCAAAGGCGCTGCTCAAACCTTACAGCGGATGATGGACGCAGTATTACGCGACCTCCCTTTCGTGTTCGTCTACCTCGACGATATGCTGGTAGCCAGCTCATCTGAGGACGAACACGAACAGCATCTCACTATGGTTTTTCAGAGACTAGAAGAGCACGGGTTAATAATCAATCCAGCCAAATGCAAATTCGGCATGTCACAAATTGATTTTTTGGGACACAGAGTTTCACCGAAGGGGGCAGTCCCACTACCAGACAAAGTTCACGCAGTAAAAAGTTTCCCACGGCCACAAACGGTCAAATCGCTGCAAGAATTTTTGGGAATGGTTAATTTTTACAACCGTTTCCTCCCCCGCGCAGCGCAGCTCATGCAGCCCCTATATGACGAGCTCAGAAAACAAAAACCTTCCAACATGGTCGAATGGACCCCGGAGCGCGAACGCGTCTTCGCGGAAGTAAAAAGTGTCCTAGCTAATGCCACATTGTTGGTTCACCCTGATCCCTCGGCCCGCATTGCGCTAACCACAGACGCTTCAGACCTGGCCATAGGGGCGGTTGTAGAACAACACGTCGGCGGAACCTGGCAACCTTTGGCATTTTTCAGCAAATCGCTAAACCAAACTGAGCGTAAATACAGCACCTTTGACAGGGAGCTGCTAGCGCTTTATTTATCCATCCGCCACTTCCAGTTCTGGTTGGAGGGGCGGCGTTTCACGGCTTTTGTAGACCACAAACCGCTCACCTTTGCGATGGCTAAAATTTCTGAACCGTGGTCAGGCAGGCAACAAAGACAGCTAGCTGCGATTTCAGAGTTCACCACAGACATTCGACATGTGGCAGGCAAACTTAACGTGGTAGCAGACTGCCTCTCTCGCGCTGTGACATCGCCAGAGCGTGAGGAGACAGATTATACCACCTCAGCCGCAGAACTCTTCGCCAATGCGGACACATACGCAGCCCCAATCCAGGTAGGGATAGATTATGCAGCCATGGCGGAGGAGCAAAGTAGTGATGCGGACGTGCGCGCACTCCTGTCTGGACCAACAGGGTTAAGGCTGGAGGAAAGGGGTTTACGCGACGGTGTGCCCCCCCTAATATGCGACATCTCAACCGGCCGACCTCGCCCGGTAGTCCCAGCTGCATGGCGCCGCCGTATTTTCGACTCAATTCACTCCCTCGCGCACCCAGGTGTGCACGCTTCGGTTAAAATGGTCGCCGAAAAGTTTGTGTGGCCTGGCCTGCGCAAAAACGTAAAAGAATGGGCAAAGACTTGCATTTCTTGTCAGCGCGCCAAAATACACAAACACACAAAAGCCCCTCTAGAGCCTTTTCAAATCCCTGCTAGAAGGTTCGACCACGTTCATGTCGACCTCGTGGAACCACTACCTTCCTCCCAAGGTTTCACACATCTGTTAACAATGATAGACCGTACTACGCACTGGCTGGAGGCGGTCCCTCTGGCGTCAACCACAGCGGAGGAAGTCGCTTGCATTTTTTTGACAAACTGGGTGGCACGTTTCGGCGTCCCATCGGACATCACATCCGATAGGAGGCCTCAATTTGTCTCGGAGCTTTGGTCAGCCATGGCCAGCAGCTTAGGAGCGACAATTCACCGCACCACCGCTTATCACCCTCAGGCTAATGGGTTATGCGAGCGTTTTCACAGGTCTTTAAAGGTCGCTCTCAGAGCCTCACTAACGGATACAAATTGGGTAAATAAACTTCCTTGGGTTTTATTGGGGTTGTGTGCTGCACCTAAAGAGGATCTAGACGCCTCCCCAGCAGAATTAGTTTTTGCACAACCTCTCAGTCTCCCAGGTGAATTTTTACCAGAGAACCCAGAGCCAAGGCATCTTCCAGCCCCGAGGTTTTTAGGCAGCAACGGACCGGACTCCCTCCCCGGGCCGGCACATCACTCTTTTCCACGGGTTTTTGTCCCCCAAGCTTTAAAAAACGCTGAATTCGTTTTTGTTAGGCATGAAGCTTTAAAACCAACCTTCCGCCCACCATACGATGGACCATTCAGAGTGCTGGAACCTGGTGATAAGCATTTTGTGCTTGATTTTGGGGACAGAAAAGAAACAGTCAGCATTGACAGACTTAAACCTGCCTTCTTGTTGAGAGACGAGCCTGCACGGTTGGCGAGAGCACCTCGGCGGGGTAGACCCCCCCAAGAGAAAAGACTCAGCCCCCCTGCAGGGAACAAATAATCACTCTCCTCCCCAAGCTGCAGATTCCTTACAGGAAGGTCCCACCAGGATGCCCGAACGGACCCACAGCAGATTCGGAAGAAGATTAAAGCCCAGACGGCACAAGGACTGATGCAAACTACTCAAAAGTTGTTCACTAATTGTGCTGTAACAGTTTAGGACTGACTTGTGATATTACTATGCTGTTATGATTACCACTGAATTCTCTACAGGAGCATAGCTGCTGGAAAGTTTCTTCTTTGTCAAGAGGTGTAGCAGTTAATATGTCATAATAATTATCTTAAACTGTGAATTTTCCTATTGTCCTTTTCTTAGTCGTTTGGGGGGGGGGGCTGTGGTCTATATTAATCATATATCCCATAACCTACATATGTATAAGCATGTGAGAAAGTTTGGTGATTACATATGTAAAGCGACTTCACACCTCAGAACAGGACAAAGGGTCTCAACCGCCAGTGAAGATCAAAGAGTATCTGAGGCACTGCGGTGGAGACCAGATAGGTCGCCCTGACCTCCCAGGGCCAGGTGGAGGGGTACGGAGACAAAGGAGGGTAATTAAGTTAATGGGGGATGTCAGCTTTGTTATGCATGTCTTTTGTTGTATGTGAGTTTAAGTATGCAGAGCTGAATGTGTTCGCTCTCTTTCTACTTCTGCTTCTGCACCGAGATGAGACTTGGTAGAGGAGCGAAGCTGTTAATAAACTTTGGTTTATAAGTCGCATCGCCTCGTTATTCCAAGCTCTTCTACAGTTCAGTAGTTATTCACGAAAATGACATTTTCCGTAATGGCGGCCACAGTTCCCTCCATACAGTGTTTGTGTGTGCGTTTTCAGATTCCTTGACCATGAAAACATATGACTAGCAATTGGATTGACAATGATAGGATTAGTGGCTCAGTAGTTATTCACGAAAATGGCATTTTCCGTAATGGCGGTTTTCTTCTGGATGGTGATCCGGATCACCACCAAAATGTAATCATCTGTAGGATACCCCATTTCTGACCATCTGTGAAAATTTCATGAAAATCCGTCCATAAGTTTTTGAGTTATCTTGCTAACAAACAAACAAACAAACAGACAAACAAACCAACGCCGATGATCACATAACCTCCTTGGAGGAGGTAACTAGGAGCTCATGGGTGAAACTGACTAAAACGTTCTTCCTTCAGTCTTTGGTTTGTTTGGCTGGAGACATTAAATTTGGTTAAAGCTGTTCCTAAGTGAGACTCCCATTTTCCTATGTGCTGGGTTTAAACATCATGTCCTAAAATTTCAATTACAATTGAACATAACCAGTATTTCATGGTACAATTAGTCCCTCAGCTGCAGGACAAAGCTATATACTGAAGGAAGATTCTTATTCATTTTTAAGTAACCTCCTTTCATTTTTGTAGATTAATTCAGAAGTTCATTTTTAGATAATCAGCTTATGGAATTTTTCCGCATAAAATTGTGTTCTGGTTTTGTTAAATGCCTCAGCCTTCCATTACAGTTGAAACATAAAATTTGGTTTCCTCTTGGTTCCACAAAGGTTTAACTCTAGATTTTATGTTCAGGAACCCACTAACAGTTACACCTGTTCATCACTTGAATCTGTTTATCCATCATTTGAATGCCATATCATGTAACCTGAATGAGTTTAATAAAAGGGTCAATGAGAGAAGTTGAAGCGTTTTCCTTTCGCATATGTTTCCTAGATAACGGCAGGAAAAGAACTCCCTTAAATTTTGAGACTGATCCATTAACCTCTTGTGCTCCGTTGTACCACGGATGGGCAAGTCTCTGCGTCCTAGAGCGCACGAGAGCGCACGAGGGCGCTCTCGTGCGCTCTAGGACGCATGTTGTACATGGTGATGTAGGTGGTGGTAGTGATGTAGTGGCGTCCAAGCGCGCACTGAAAATAAAAGCTGCAGACACAGCCGCGAACAGATTAGTTCATCTGATTGACCTCTCATTCGACTAATAAGAGCCTTGAATTGGGTTTCTGAAACCTTGAAGAACCAATGACTGAAAACCTAGCCAGAAGGACCCGCCTGCTGTGAATGCAGTGAGCCAATTGAAGCAGAGAAGTTCGTGAGCTGTTTTTTTTTAAGGCTGGGTGAAGACTGACTGCTGGAGCGGATCAAAAAAGGATTAGACGTTATGAGAGGTTATGATTTCTTCTATGGTCATAGACCGACGGAGGCTGACGATGAAGGCTGAGTGACACACATGCCTTCACCAGTCTTTTTTTAATTACTACTGTTATCCATCCATCCATCCATCTTCTACCGCTTTTCTGGAGGTCCGGGTCGCGGAGGCAGCAGTTCAAGCAGAGAAGCCCAGACTTCCCTCTCCCCAGCCACCTGCTCCAGCTCTTCAGAGGGGATACCAAGGCGTTCCCAGACCAGCTGGGAGACATAGTCTCTCCACCGAGTCCTGGGTCTGCCCCGGGGTCTCCTCCCAGTGGGACGTGCCTGAAACACCTCAAGTGGGAGGCGTCCAGGAGGCATCCTAATCAGATGCCCATACCACCTCAACTGACTCCTTTCAATGTGGAGGAGCAGCGGTTCTACTCTGAGCCTCTCCCGGATGACTGAGCTCCTCACCCTATCTCTGAGGGTGAGTCCAGCAATCCTACGGAGAAAGCTCATTTCAGCCGCTTGTATCCGCGATCTCGTTCTTTCGGTCATTACCCAAAGCTCGTGACCATAGGTGAGAGTAGGAACGTAGATTGACTGATAAATCGACAGCTTTGCCTTAGAACTAAGCTCCCTCTTCACCACAACAGACCGGTACAACGTCCGCATCACTGCAGATGCTGCTCCAATCCATCTGTCGATCTCTCGCTCCATTCTCCCCTCACTCGTGAACAAGACCCCAAGATACTTAAACTCCTCCACTTGGGGCAGGAGCCTGTCCCCAACCCGGAGAGGACAATCCACCTTTTTCCGGCTGAGGACCATGGACTCGGACTTGGAGGTGCTGAATCTCATCCCAGCCGCTTCACACTCAGCGGCAAACCGTCCCAGCAAGAGCTGTAGGTCATTGCTGGATGAAGCCAACAAGACAACATCATCTGCAAACAACAGAGATGAGATCCTGTGGTCGCCAAGCATGACACCCTCCATTCCCTGGCTGCGCCTAGAAATCCTGTCCATAAAAATTATGAACAGGATCGGTGACAAAGGGCAGCCCTGGCGGAGTCCAACTCTCACTGGGAATGACTCCGAGTGTTGGCAATACGAACCAAACGCTACTACTGTTATTTGTTTTGGAAAATCGTTCGCCAAAAACCGCAATCATGGAAGCACAAAACCGCAATAATGGAATTATGTTTTGACCGGGTCGCGAGACCAGAACCACGAGCGGACCAGCGTCGCATTCATCTGACAATGAGGAAGAGAAGTTGGCCAGGACAATGTGGCTGTGAAGAGGTAAGGTGTTATAAGCCAAATTATTTTTTATCCCTGAAAATTGTAATCCAAAATGACTTTTGACCGATCGGTAAATTACAACTGTGCTTCGCGGCGCAGTTCGTGCGCCGCTGTACAAGGGGTTGTTCACCGCGTACAGACTGTGAACGCCCCCCCACCCCCGCTATTCTTCTGCAGCGAGGGGGGGGGAAAGCCGCGGTGATTGCTGTCCCACATCACCACATGAGGCTAATCCGTTGTGTAGCGATGGCCGAAGTCCATCCTCTGTAGCGAGCGGGGGGGGGACAACCCCCCCCATACACACACACAGACAGCCCTGAGTGTGACCTTTCATTAGAACCCAAAATGAAACTTCTATATTAAATCATTCAAAAGTTACAGACGTTTTTCCAAACTGTGCCATTTGGCACAATTTGGCACAGGTCCAAAACGCCTGGGAACTACCTGAGGAAAAAGCTGTGTAATATATTCATTTTTTGTGGTATTGTTACAAAATTTGGACCTCAGCTGGATAAGACTTGGTTCTACATTTCTGTTGCATTTTCCAGCCCGGATCTGAAGTTGTGTGTTATTTGCAAGAATTTGTATCCAAAAAAACACCCAGGCCAAATTTATTTTCTTCAAGGTCACTATGTTTAGATGACTGTAACTCAGTGGCCGGAGCACTTAGAGAGATTATGACTGTTTTGGCAAAAAAATTCAAAGTGTTTTCTTTTAAATGAGACCAACCCCATGAAGATGCTGCAAAGGGTTGAAGAACAGCTTTCGATTTACTTTGGGCACATTATTTTTTGGCGTTTTTAGGAAAATTGACCGGAGTGCAAGGGGTTAAGTAATTGTAGGTATAGAAATTAAATAATTGAAATTAAGTTAATAATACAAGTTGTTCTTTTAGAACTGGTGCCCCCTTTTTTATGAGTGCTTTCCTATTTTATTTAGTGAGTGTAGGGGTGACGGTTTAACTCTGTTCCCTCCCACACCCGCTATTAAATAAAATAAATAATTCCTGTACCTTATTACACTATATTTTATTAAATATTTCTTCACTCGCAAAGCATTGTTGGTTGCGTGTTCCACCAGCTGGTCACATGCCATTCCCTCCTCCAATGTAACGAAACAACACTCATTAGCCAGGTGCCGCAGGTCAGCATCAAACTGACAGACAGGTTCACCCACACATTGGTCTTATTGTCGGAACTGAATCTTCCGGACGGTGATGTTGTTCAGGATGTGGAAATGGTGCACCAGCAACTCGACCACATACTCATAGGAGTCGGTAGCTCCGAGCGTACGCAGGATGCACTGGCCCTCAAACCTCAACTTATGCACCAGAAGCACACGTGCCCTCTGCCTAGCTACTGTAGCTCACCCTGGTGGAGCGCCACAATGTAGTTTTGAAAGGCAGCATACCATCTTTGCCAAGGCACAGGTGACTTGCCCAGCACTTCCAGGAAGGGCTGAAACACACGCCTCTATTTTTATTCTCATCGCCAAAATATTATGTCTGAAAATACGTTGTAAATGACGAGGTCAGGTGCACGATGGAACTCAACTTTATTGGGGTCAGAACACACAATGTACAGTCACCCGGCAGGGGCAGGGGCCAAGAGGCCGAACCTGGATGCCCGCTGATATTTATAGGGGCGGTGTGGTGGTGAAACGGAAGTGGGCGCTGCTACACCGCACTTCACAAATAAAGGCGTCAATTGCTATACAACAAGTACAACAAAATTGTGGGTGCTCCACCAGGCTACTGCACAGTAAAGTAGAAGGATTAAATAAAACAGTTACAGAACACACAATTAAGCACACGACTGAAATGAAAAGAAAATTAAAATGAAAATGGCCCAGGATTGTGGAAATATACACAGGTGTGGCCGTGGCTACGTGGGTTGAACTATGTACTAAAGAGTGCAGAACACATAATTAAACGCACAATTGAATAAAATGGCCCAAGGATAATAGAAAAGATACATTGTGGTGGTTTCACGGATGGGCCAATAAACATGAAAGTGCAGAGTGCAAAGGTAGGTGTGTTACTGTGAGGTCCTCAGTTGTGTGCATGTGAAAATTCGGAGGGAGGGGGTGGGGTCTCTGACCGTTTGCAGTCCGGATGGCCCAAGGGAAGGAACTGTTTGTCTGTCTGGAGGTGTGGGACCTGATCAATCTGAACCGTCGTCCAGAGGGAAGCAGGTTGAACAGGTGGTGGGCGAGATGTGAGGGGTCTCCTGTGATGGCCTTGATCCTTCTGAGACAGGAGGATCTGGAAGTGTCTTCCAGGGAGGACAGAGGGCTGCTGATAATTTTTTAGGCGGTGTTGATGACCCTCTGCACAGCTTTCCTGTTCTCAGCCGTGGAGCCGGCATACCACACACCCAGACAATAGGTGAGCACGCTCTCCACTGAGCAGTGATAGAAGGCCAGCAGCAATTTCTGGTCCAGGTTGTTCTTCCTCAGGACACAGAGGAAGTGCAGCCGCTGCTGGGCTTTCTTCACCAGGGCCCTGGTGTTGACAGTCCAGGAGAGTTTAGAGGAGATGTGGGTGACCAGGAAAAAACCAAAGAACTCATACTGGACTTCAGGAACCTGAAGGCGGGGAAGTTTCCCATGCAGTCCCGTGTCTGTTCTTCCTGAAGTCCAGTATGAGTTCTTTGGGTTTTTTGGACATTCACTTTCTATTTTTTTTTTTAATCACCCTTATTGTCATTCAACCGTACAACCAATCATGTACAGTAGAATGAGATTGTGCTTTACCTATCTACAGTGTCAATAACACACACCCCAGTGCAGAATCAGAGGGCCGCTGCCATGCCATTCCATTATTGCTGAGCACCAAGCTGGACAGCAGGAAGTTCCACTTTTATATGGTCTTCGGCATGACCCTGCCTCCCGGGTGTGGGGTGGATGCTCTACCAACTGAGCCACCACTCCGGTAAAAAGTGGTGTTTCAGGTTGTTTGCTTAGCACTACAGCAATAGATTGTCATGATCAGCCAAGCACGTCTCTCCACTCCCGTCCTGTCTCTGTTTTCCCAGCTCTGAAGCTCATCAAGCACACCTGCATGACTACACACCTGCTGCCTGATTCACTTACTCCACCCAGGTCCTTCAGTCACTCCTCCTCCTCACTGGCCATTGTCAACTCTTCCTCTCTTCTCCCTGGCTGGAGTCATGGCCAGGCTCTCTGCCAGTACCGCAAGACCCATTTCCTCAGCAGTATTTACCCTGTACTCGTTATCCATTATTAATCCTTCCGCTCCTCTCCTTTTCCCCAGATCGCATGTGGCTCCAGCGTGCAATTATTTTCTTGTACATAGTGTAGCATTTTGGTTGTGGGTTTCTTTAATTATGGTGTGTGTGTTTAACATTTAAGTTGCCATGTTTTGTATAGGGTTTGGGTTTTTCATTAAAGTGGTGTAAACTTTTCATCTGTGTCTTGACTGTTCTTCCAAAGTGGTTGACCTGCACTTAAGCCTCCTCGAATTAGCCAAAATCATGACACAGATTCTCCACCTCCACCCTGTATGCCTTCTCATTGTCATCAGTGATGAGCCCAACCAGGGTGGTGTTGTCTGTGTACTTCACAATGACGGTGGTTGGGTGGGTTGGAATGTAGTCAAAGGTGTACGGGGAGTACAAAAGAGGGCCTAGCACGCAGCTCTGGGGGGAGCCAGTTCTATGAGATAGTGTGGAGGAGTGGTGTGGGGCTAAGTCTGTTTGTGGGTGGTTGGTGAGAAAGTTATTTGGAGCAGGTGTGTGTGTGGGGGGGGGGTCTGGAGGAGGTGCAGTTTGTTGATCAGGCTGTCCAAGATGATGGTGTTGAAAGCTGAGCTGTAGTCCACAAAGAGCATCCTCATATAGCCCCTTTGGTTCTCCAGGTGGCTTAGCACTCTGTGGAGTGTAGTTGTGATGGTGTCTTCTGTAGACCAGTTCTCCCTGTAGGCAAACTGGTGGGGGTCAAAAGAGGGGGGAAGACAGTCCCTGATTTGCTGGGACAACAGTTGCTCAAAACACTCGGGACTAGAGACGTGAGTGTTATGGGTCTGTAGTCCTTTAGGTTGTCAATTGTGGACTTTTTGGGGATGGGGATGATGGTGGAGGCCTTGAGGCAGGAGGAGATGGTGGCATGTGTAAGGGAGAGGTTGAACAGCTTGGTGAGGATCCCTGCCAGATTGTCTGCACATGCTTTGACCACTGCTCCTGGGATCGCAACTCGACCAGAAGTTCTGTGGGGGTTCACTGCTCTCAGTTGCCTCCTCACCTCATGCACCTGTAGGGGGGTGGGGTGGGGGGACGAGTTTGGGGGAAGATGTGCTCAAACCGGGCAAGGAAACTGTGAAGCTCCTCTGCCAGAGTGAGGCTGATGTTGGGGGGCCCTGGCCCCTGTAGTTGGTGAGGGCCTTGATGCCTCTCCACGTCTGTTGGGGGTTGTTGTCTGACAGGACGCCCCCCACCTTCCTCTTATAGGCATTTTTAGCAAGGTTTATGCCTCTCCTCAAGTTGGCTCTGGCA
>JAJAQF010000085.1:0-74729 GCA_020510985.1 Pholidichthys leucotaenia | reverse complement strand
GACTTTTATCTCTGATGGATGAAATTTTATTATTGAAAAAGTTCATAAAGTCCTGACTAGTAAGCTCTAAGGGGATGCTAGGATTGACAGAGTCCTGACTCTTTGTCAACCTGGCTACAGTACTGAAAAGAAACCTGGGATTATTCTTGTTCTCTTCTATTAATGCAGAGTAATAACTCGTTCTAGCTTTTCTAAGAGATTTTTTATAAATTAAAAGATGATTTCTCCAAGCTAAATAGATTTCATCTAAATTAGTAGAGCGCCATTTTCTTTCTAACTGACGAGTCTTCTGTTTTAAGCTACGAGTTTCTGTGTTGAACCAAGGAGTTAAAAATCTCTGATTAGACTTTTTCTTTTTTAAGGGGGCCACCAAGTCTAGAGCCTGATGCAGAGAAGCTGAAACACTATCCACCATGTTATCAATTACAGAAGGAGCAAGCTGTCTATAGCTTATTTCCGTTGTGTTGACACATGGCATAGAGGAAACAATCTGCATAAATTTGGAAACAGCATCATCTGAGAGGCATCTACTGTGATAATATTTTTCTTTAGGAGCCAAATAGTCAGAAATAGTAAAATCAAAGGTTAACAGACAATGGTCTGACAGTACAGGGTTATGAGGAGACACTACAAGATTTTCTATTTCTATGCCATATGTCAGAACAAGGTCCAATGTATGGTGGAGGTAATGAGTAGAATTTCCTACTTTCTGAGAAAACCCAATCGAGTCTAATATTGAATTAAAAGCCACATTAAGGCAGTCACTATCTACATCCACATGTATATTAAAGTCCCCTACTATAATTATTCTATCAGATTTCAGCACTAAATCAGCTAAGAAATCAGGAAATTCGGATAAAAATTCTGAATAGGTTGATGGGGGACGATAAACTATGGCAAATAAAATTGGGTTTAACCTGGAATTGCTAAAGTGCCCAACACTGAGGACCAGGCCCTCAAAGGAATTATAACATGTTTTTTGCTTTACATTAACTAGTAATTTGGAATGGTAAATTGATGCAACTCCTCCTCCACGACCAGAACTTCTGGGATTTTGACAGTTTAAATAACCAGAGGGAGTTGATTCATTTAAACCAACATAATCCTCTTGTCCTAACCAAGTCTCTGTAAGGGAAATTAAATCAATCTGATGATCAATTAACAGATCATGGACTAACAGAGACTTGGGAGTTAGAGACCTAATATTTAATAAACCACATTTAATTTTTAAATTATGAGGAGGAACAGAGGCCAAATCATTCAATTTAGAGGCTTTATGTTTAATTTGAGTTTTACCAATATTTTGCTTTATCACTTTGGGATGCTTATACATTATATTTTTATTCACTTTGGAGGGAGCAGACAACGATTCTCTGATGGGGAAGACAGGGGCTAAGCTGAGGGGTGGCGGGTGAAGAGAAGCTGCAGAGAGGCGTGTAAGACTGCGACTCTGCTTCCTGGTCCCAACTCTGAGTAGTCATGGTTTTGGAAATTTGGATAAAAAAGATGCCAGATTGTTAGATAAATGAGAAGCACCATCCAAAGTGGGATGAATGCTGTCTCGTCTCATAAGACCAGGTTTTCCCCAAAAAGAGCTCCAATTGTCAATGTAGCCCACGTCATTTTTAGGACACCACACAGACAGCCAGCGGTTCAAGGATGACGAGCGACTAAACATGTCATCACTGGTCAGATTGGGGAGGGGCCCAGAGAATACTACAGTAGCAGACATCGTTTTTTTTAGTCGAATGAGAGGTCAATCAGATGAACTAATCTGTTTGCGGCTGTGTCTGTAGTGGAAGAACGGAAATGCAGCTTTTTTTTCCCAGTGCGCTCTTAGGACGCAGCGCCCTCATGCGTCCTAGAGCGCACGAGAGCACCCTCATGTGCAATAGGACGCAGAGACCTGCCCGTCCGCGGCACACCAGAGTGCAAGAGGTTAACCCATGTTATTGTTCTTTAAAGTAAGGTAAAGTTATAATCTGTGTTTTAAGCGTTCCTCATCTGTGCAGGAAGTCCTACAGATGTTTTTTGTAATAAATACCTTTTCAAGAGTCAATGACCCTGTTGTGTGTTACTCATTTCACTGATCAGTTAGTGTCAGCTGCCATTTTTGGTGTCTGACTCCTAGAATACTTTAGGCTAAGATTATAATTAACAGTCGCTCTGAAGTAACTTTAGAAAATCTAAGTTTCTAAATCCATTGTACGTCTGATATGAAGCCATTTTGTAGTTAGTTGCTTTAATTTAATCAGTTGAAAGTAAACCATGAAACACAGTTGAAATCAAAATTATTTAACCTTCTTAACATGTGAGACTCCGTAGTCCTGTAACTAGAAATTAAACAGAATAACCAAAATTTAGAAGCTATATTGGATGAGGTTTGTTATGATTTCATTTTAGGAGAAAATCCTACGACTCTTATATTTGGTGGGTTGGAATATTTTTCACCCATGTAACTACTACGACAAGTGGGATAGTTTCCAATTTACAAATTATGTTATCTTATTTTTATTTTCATATTTAATACATAAACTGACAACACATATAAAAATACATGTAATCACTGTATGTATTACTGTGCTCAAATATGTGTCCAGCCTTTATTTCTTAATTTTTTGCTGCCAAGGAAGCAGACATTGCAATTTTTAAAGTGGTCTTGAGCAGTAGTTCTCTAGGCTTTCTGAAGGTCCTTCAAGCTTTTCTTGAAGCCAGTGGTGATGTTGAACATTTCAAAGGATGGAAATAATAAAAAAAAAAATACCTGGCCTTCAAGACTACGCTGCAGTACTTCACATTTGTATCCAGTATTAGTCCCTACCTACAGTCCAGCTACTTCCTTAAGAGCAAGATCTAGTTCGGGCTGCACGGTGGCGCAGTGGTTAGCACTGCGGCAGCACAGTTTACCCTTGGCCGGGGGATTGTGGGGATCGTGGGATCGTGGGTTCGATCCCAGCCCCCGACCAACAGTGATCTGTGTGGAGTTTGCATGTTCTCCCCGTGTTGCGTGGGTTTACTCCGGGATTTCTCCGGTTTCCTCCCACATGCCAAAAACATGCATGTTAGGTTAATTGGCTGTTCTAAATTGTCCCTAGATATCTGTTTCCTATAGGCCCTTAGAATAGAGGGTTAGTATTAATGAAAGCGCTTTGAGTGGTCTTTGTGACTAGAAAAGCGCTATATAAGTGCAGGTTAGTTAGTTAGTTAGTTAGTTCTGAGGCTGAGTCCCAGTCATGCGGCTGCTGGAATCCATTTTGTTCCACAGCCTGTTGCAGGTAATCCTGAATGACTGGATCACCACATGAATAAAATGTTATCTGTGACTCAGGAAACACATTTAGTTGCCAGTCTTCAACAGCCAGGCCACAGTCCCTTGATCCAAACCTACACAGTAAGACAATTATGTAACTGAACACTCAAGGGAAAACAGCTCCATGATTTAATTCTTATAACTGGTTTGTTGTTACAGTGCACTGTATTTTATACAAATGTAGAGGCCTACATAAACTCATGCAGAGTTGATTTACCTGTGAGGCAAGAGGTCGAGCTCATCTGGAATCCCTCCAGGACACGATGCAAGTCTGGAGCGTCGAATTCTGTGCCTGTTCCAGAGGTTGGTGCATTCATCCAGGTCTTTCTGGAGAACATTACTGAAGCAGAATCTCAGTACGCACTGGTGTCCGTGGCTGCCATTGAAGTGTCCTGAGTCTCTCAGAGCTTCGAACAGGTCCATCCAAAACTGGGCCCTAGAAATACATTAAATGCAAAGTTGCTTGTTGCTTATCTTGCACCAAAGGAAAACTGTATCGTGACAGAATAACTACAAATACCACTAGTTGATATGATGCTTCACTGACAGCATTGTGCAATATTTTCTATGGCAAAATATTTTACTCTCTTAAAGGTAGCCAACTAATGATGCAGGTCTTTAATTCCACAGGTTACACAACAGTGGAAAATGGTCAGTTACAGTGACCAGCCGCTGATATGGATCAAGAAGTTTTGAACAGTCATTCCTATACAATTTTGTTTATACAAATTAGAGTATTCTGCTTACAGTGAACATTTTGGGTGGTTTCATACATGACAGCTCATAGGAAAAAATACTTGTATGTAATGGGCTGTCAGCTATATAGTAATCTGCATGACAAATGAAACATTTAAAACTATCAGGTCAGCGTTCATGCTGACCAGCAGTAATCTACTCTATAAGCGGTTCCCCATGTACTTTAAATACATTAATCAGAAACACACTTCCCTTCTTTTTCTGAAACAGGACCACCAAGACTCAATCGGCTGATTCCCTGTTGATGACCCATAGCTGTGACGTCATGAGTCTGCATAGTGATCCATGAGCTCATGGCGGAGGTGCATCGTATCGCTGCCATGGTCCTATTTTCTGTTCCACAGTCACTTCTTCATCTCATTGGCATCACACCAACACTTTTGACACAGTTAATATAACTGTGTGCGATGACAGATGGCTTGTTGTTGGCAGCGCCACAAACCATCCATCCATCCATCCATCTTCTACCGCTTTTCTGGAGGTCCGGGTCGCAGAGGCAGCAGTTCAAGCAGAGAAGACCAGACTTCCCTCTCCCCAGCCACCTGCTCCAGCTCTTCAGAGAGGATAACAAGGTGTTCCCAGACCAGCTGGGAGACATAGTCTCTCCACCGAGTCCTGGGTCTGCCCTGGGGTCTACTCCCAGTGGGATGTGCCCGAAACACCTCAAGTGGGAGGCGTCCAGGAGGCATCCTAATCAGATGCCAAAACCACCTCAACTGGATTCTTTCAATGTGGAGGAGCAGTGGTTCTACTCTGAGCCTCTCCCGGATGACTGAGCTCCTCACCCTATCTCTGAGGGTGAGTCCAGCAATCCTACGGAGAAAGCTCATTTCAGCCGCTTGTATCCGTGATCTCCTACTTTCAGTCATTACCCAAAGCTCGTGACCATAGGTGAGAGTAGGAACGTAGATTGACTGGTAAATCAACAGCTTTGCCTTAGAACTAAGCTCCCTCTTCACCACCAACAGACCGGTACAACATCCGCATCACTGCAGATGCTGCTCCAATCCGTCTGTCAATCTCTCGTTCCATTTTCCCCTCACTCGTGAATAAGACCCCAAGATACTTAAACTCCACTTGGGGCAGGAGTCTGTTCCCAACCCAGAAAGGCCAATCCACCTTTTTCTGGCTGAGGACCATGGACTCGGAGGTGTTGATTCTCATCCCAGCTGCTTCACACTCAGCGGCAAACCGTCCCAGCAAGAGCTGTAGGTCATTGCTGGATGAAGCCAACAGGACAACATCATCTGCAAACAACAGAGATGAGATCCTGTGGTCACCAAGCATGACACCCTCCATTCCCTGGCTGTGCCTAGAAATCCTGTCCATAAAAATTATGAACAGGATCGGTGACAAAGGGCAGCCCTGGCGGAGTCCAACTCTCACTGGGAATGAGTCTGACCGAGTGTTGGCAATACAAACCAAACTCTCACAACGGTTGTACAGAGACTGAATAGCTCGTAACAACAAGCCCGATACTCCATACTCCCAAAGCACCCCCCCACAAAAAAACATGAGGGACGCGGTCAAATGCCTTCTCCAAGTCCACAAAACACATGTAAACTGGTTGGGCAAACTCCCACGAACCCTCGAGAATTCTCGAGAGGGTAAAGAGTTGGTCCGATGTGCCACGGCCAGGACGAAAACCACATTGCTCCTCCTGAATCTGAGGTTCCACCAACGGCCGGACTCTCCTCTCCAGTACCTTGGCATAGACCTTCCCAGGGAGGCTGAGGAGTGTGATCCCTCTAAAGTTTGAGCACACCCTCCGGTCCCCTTTTTTGAAGAGAGGAACCACCACCCTGGTTTGCCATGCCAAAGGCACTGCCCCCAACCTCCACGCAATGTTGCAGAGGCGTGTCAACCATGACAGCCCTACAACATCCAGGGCCTTGAGGTACTCAGGGCAAATCTCATCCACCCCCGGGGCCCGGCCAGCAAGGAGATTTTTAACCATCTTGGCGACCTCAGCCCCTGTGATAGGCGAGTCATCCCCCTCATCCACAAACCCTGCTTCCTCTGTGGAAGGCGTATCAGTGGGATTGAGGAGATCCTTGAAGTATTCCTTCCACCGCCCGACGTTATCCCCAATCAAAGTCAACAGCCCCCCCAACCACACCATACACAGTGTGGACAGGGAGCTGCTTTCCCCTCCTGAGCCACTGGACAGTTTGCCAGAATCTTTTCGAGGTTGACCGAAAATTTTGTTCCATGGCCTCACCGAACTCCTCCCATACCCAGGTTTTTGCTTCAGCAACCACCCGAGCTGCACTCTGCTTGGCCTACCAGTACACCTCAGCTGCTTCGGTTGTCCCACAAGCCAACCAAGCTTGATAGGACTCCTTCTTCAGCTTAATGGCCCCCCTCACCACTGGTGTCCGCCACAAACCACAAACCAGCCACATTATTCTTTGTGAAAAGCCCATCTATACATGCTGAGAGGGCCAAGCCGAAGGTTTCAGTTTATTGTATCCATCTACATGCCATATGGAGTTTGGACCCATAGAGTGATATGTCCATCTTAGAAATCTCCAAAATGTTCTCAGATATGTCCCTCGTGGATTTAATTGTTTCAGCAATCTCATTACAGTATCGCGTTCAACACGTAGCTTGTATTTCTGCTGAAGTACTCGCCACATAGTCCGAGAGCCAAACAGTTGCCAAGAACCGCGCAGCTCGGTCAAAATCGCACGTCTCGCTTCAGTAAATGGGAACATTCTTTCTTCTGTACATCCCTGCTTCAGCTAAAAGTGTCTTCAGAGAGACTCATTGTGATGCGGTGAAAAGTTGCCAGCATGTCTAGTATCACCTCATATGTATGGCCTGCATCAAACTAATGTCTGATAACCACAAGAGTTGAATCTTCGGGAACACTCATGTTTACACGCAGATCCAGCACTTCCTGCTTAAAAGATTGACAGGTTGTCCATCCAATCAGCAATGATCCGTTGAGTTAATGTAATTGTGATTTCTCTTTGGTTGAGGCGTTTTAGTCATTTGTTGTCGTGATTTTTGTTTTGTTGTTGTGATTTGCACTTCAGGGCCACCACAGTGAAGCTGATGGAGAGAGAAAGACAGAAGACAGCTGCAGTTTATCATCTGACATCTGATGGCTTCATTCTTTCTTCACTGATCTGTTGTTCGTTCCTAGAAAGTTTCATGATGAGACTTTTTGTCAGTAATGTGTGGATGAATAAATACCACAACTATCAACTTTGGATCAGAGACAAACTGACAGTTTCTGTTTTGTCCTCATCAGTCCAACTTACACTTCCTCACACCAGGTTTTAACCTCTGCTGTCCACCATGGTTCCAAGGTTGTCATAGCCAGGGGCGGCACTGGGGTTAAGCTCCCAGTGCTCATAAAATGCTCCTTATGGCGTGCGTCTCGAAAAGCCTCTGACAACTAAGTCCAACTCCTAGCCTGCCCGTGTGGTTTAGTCTCTAAGCCCGGCGGAACTGCTTTTACTAATAGGAGAAGGGGCGAGGGCGGATCTCTGGCGCCTTAAAACCAGATGCTTCGGGTAGATGGTGGCTCGTTAACCTGGGAAGGTAGCCCATCTAGGGGAAGGTAAACCCTGATTTCAAACCTCTGCTGCCTTGCGGCATACCCGGTCACGGGAAAGGCTTCGGGAGTCAACCCTGAGGAAAAATCCGGAGTCGGAGCCCCTAAGGCAGTTCTATGTTGTGCTCAACATCGTTCTGGCAGCTCCTGCAATGGCGCTGGTGCCAAACTATAGCAGCCCTGCTGTTCCTTTGGATTCATCAGTGACGTGGAGAGGGGGGACATGCTGCATGGGCAACATCTTGTCCTCCATATCTTCCTGCCCAGGCTTGAATCCTACCAACGCCCAACGCTGGAAGGTAGAACACCGGATCACTGGAGAGGACACTCCAGCTTCGCCTTTGGCGTAGACAAAACACGGGGAATGACAGTTACCGGTTATAAGCCACTGCTCAATTGGCGTAGAGCGTGGCGCCAGGGGTTGTTCCCGATGGTGGGAGGGATCATCAGATCTCACTGGACAGCTACCGCCCGCCTCAAGCTGGGCAGCCCCCAGCCAATAAGGTGTTGTCCCGCCACAGCTTGCTTTCCTCATTGGGTGCATGGGGATAAGGAGAAATCCAAACAGCAGGCTGAGAACCTTCGCACCAGGCAAGACAATAAAACAAAAGAGACCAACTCTAAAACTGGGAACTTGGAACGTCCGCACTATGATGACAGGACTCGCTGCTAACCTCAAGGACATCAACGACACCAGGAAGACTGCCATCATCAATAATGAGCTGAAGAGACTGGGAGTGGATATCGCCACTCTCCAGGAAACACGGTTAGCTGATGCAGGCACACTGAGAGAGAAGGACTACACGTTCTACTGGCAGGGAAAGGGCAGTGACGAACACAGGGAACACGGAGTGGGCTTCGCAGTGAAGAACACTTTGCTGAAGATGGTGGAACCGGGCAGCACTGGCTCTGCACGACTCCTCACCCTCCGCCTGAACACCACTGAAGGCCCAGTCACCCTCGTCAGTGTGTATGCCCCAACACAGACAGCCACACCAGAGGCAAAAGACGAGTTCTACGAGAATCTCGCAACAACTGTCAGGATCATCCCCAACTCTGAACAACTAATTCTCCTTGGAGACTTCAATGCCAGAGTGGGTGCTGACCACGACTCCTGGCCCTCCTGTCTTGGACCTTTTGGCGTGGGCAGAATGAACGACAACGGACAGCGGCTGCTCGAGTTCTGCACATATCACGATCTGTGCATCACAAACTCGTTCTTCAAGACCAAGCCCCAACACAAGGTTTCCTGGCAACATCCGCGCTCAAAGCACTGGCACCAGCTAGACTTGATCCTGACCAGGCGCACCTCACTGAAGAATGTGCTAATCACCCGTTCGTTCCAGAGTGCAGATTGCGACACAGACCATTCATTGGTGTGTTGCAAAGTCAAGCTGCAGCTGAAGAAATTCCATCGTGCTAGACAACCTGGAAAGGCACGGATTGACACCAGCAAGATGGCTCAACCAGAACTTGTTGAGCAGTTTGCCTCCACCTTTGAGAAGGAACTTGGTGTACCACAAGGAGGAGAATCTGCAAAGCAGAAGTGGGAAGAGCTGCGAAACACCATCTACCGCACAGCCTTGGCTACCTTTGGGCGGAAGACCTCGAAGTCACAGGACTGGTTTGATGCCAAGTTGACCGAGATGACCCCCGTCACTGAAGCCAAGCGCTCAGCACTTGCTGAGTACAAGAAGTACCCAAACGAGAAGAATCTCCAGATTCTCAGGGCTGCGAGAAGCAAAGTTCAGCAGACTGCTCGGCGCTGTGCCAACGAGTACTGGACTCAGCTCAGCCAAGACATTCAAACCGCTGCCATAACAGGGAACATCCGTGGTATGTACGATGGCATCAAGAAAGCACTTGGTCCGGCTCAGAGCAAGACGGCCCCCCTCAAATCTTCCACTGGGCAGATGATCACAGAGAAGAACAAGCAGATGGAGAGATGGGTGGAACACTACTCCGACCTCTACTCTAGACAGAACACCGTGACACCGTCAGCCCTTGATGCCATTGACTGCCTGCCATCCATGGACGAACTTGACGCCGAGCCAACCATCGACGAACTCAGTAAGGCAATTGATAGCTTGGCCGCTGGCAAGGCACCCGGCAACGACGGCATACCCCCTGACCTGATCAAACACTGCAAGACCGCCCTACTGCTGCCATTGCATGACGTCCTCTGCCAGTGCTGGAAGGAAGGTGCCGTACCACAGGACATGAGGGACGCCAAGATCATCACCCTCTACAAAAACAAAGGGGAGAGAAGCGACTGCAACAACTACAGGGGCATTTCCCTCCTCAGCGTTGTTGGCAAAGTCTACGCACGAGTTGTTCTCGTTCGTCTACAGAAGCTTGCCGAACGTGTCTACCCCGAGTCTCAGTGTGGCTTCCACGCTGAGCGATCGACGGTAGACATGATATTCTCCATCCGCCAACTCCAGGAGAAATGCAGAGAACAGAACATGCCTCTGTAAGTCGCTTTCATCGACCTCACCAAAGCGTTCGATCTGGTCAGCAGAGAGGGCCTTTTCAAGATCCTGCCAAAGATAGGATGCCCACCAAAGTTGCAAAGCCTCATCGAATCGTTCCACACCAACATGCAGGGGATAGTGCAGCACGATGGCAACGTCTCAGAGCCATTCAACATACGCAGCGGAGTGAAACAGGGCTGTGTACTTGCACCAACCCTCTTTGGGATTTTCTTTGCTATGCTCCTGAGGCATGCCTTCAGCACAGCAACAGAGGGAATCTACCTGCACACAAGACCTGACGGCAGGCTTTTCAACCTTGCCCGCCTGAAAGCCAGAACCAAAGTACGCGAGGCTCTAATCAGAGACATGCTGTTCGCAGACGACGCTGCAGTCGCAACCCACACACAGCAGGAGCTTCAGACCCTGATGGACCGCTTCTCCCAGGCATGCAAGGACTTCGGGCTTACCATCAGCCTGAAGAAGACTAACGTCTTGGCGCAAGGCACGGAAGCACCACCAACCATCACCATTGATGACTACAAGCTGGAGGTCGTGAATCAGTTCACGTACCTGGGGTCCACGATCAGCAACAACCTCTCCCTTGATACAGAGATCAACAAGAGGATTGGAAAATCAGCCTTCACACTCGCTCGCCTCACCACACGAGTGTGGGAGAATCCCAAACTCTGTCAAGACAAAGATGGCAGTGTACAACGCCTGTGTCATCAGCACACTGCTCTATGGGAGTGAGACGTGGACAACATACGCCCGGCAGGAAAAGAGACTGAACTCCTTCCACTTGTGCTGCATTCGCCACATCCTGGACATATCCTGGCAGGACAAAGTGCCCAACACAGAAGTTCTGTCCCGCGCCGGCCTTCCCTCCATGTTCACTCTACTCAGGCAGCGCAGGCTCCGCTGGCTAGGCCACGTTCACTGTATGGAGGATGGCAGAATCCCCAAAGACGTCCTCTATGGAGAACTGGCAACTGGCAGGAGAGACGTTGGCCGCCCACAGCTGCGCTTTAGAGACGTCTGCAAGAGAGACATGAAGGCCCTGGATATCAACACAGAGCTCTGGGAGGACCTTGCAACGGACCGCTCCAAATGGAGAGGCACCCTGACCAGACAGCTCAAGGCGGGTGAAGAGAGACTGACTGCTGCAGCAGATGAAAAAAGGACCCGCAGGAAGAACTGCCACAGACCCAGCAGCACGGAGACCACCCACAAGTGTGACCTGTGTGACAGGGACTGTCATTCGCGCATCGGCCTGTTCAGCCACAGGCGGTGCTGTTCCAGCAGAGTAGACATTTAGGATTCTCTTCCATGGTCATCATAGACCGACGGAGGCCGACGACTCTGGACTCTGTCCACCATGGTCCACCTTGGAGAAGAAACACAGTCAGAATGATTTTCTGTCCAACATGAGTCCTAACTGCTGTTCAACATGAAGCAGAGTTCCTCAGTTTGTCAGTGAGACACAGAAACAGGCTGAAGCTCATCTGTGTCTCTGTGATTGGTTCACTGTGTCTGGGAGGAAAAGACCAGAAGAATTCAATTCAACTTTATTTATATAGTGCCACAGCCCACACCCAGAACACTTTGGCATACCAGGAGCAGACTTTATCCTGACTACAGAGGCAAAATCTTCCTAACCGCACTCACCATCACAAGGGTCCATGATCAGTGCCTCAGCACAAGACTCATTATCAGCCAGAGAAGCCCCTTAATTAAGGCCTCTCGCGATGGTCTCTGCCGCCTTGAACTGTTGGGCAAGCTCGACAGCCTCAGCTAACGTCATCTCCCCTGGGTGCGTCAACAACCTGGACCGGACCGCCGGGCAGCAGATGTGCTCTGCCGGCTGGTCCCGAATCATCTCGTCCTCCAGGGCTCCAAACCAGCATTCCCTCACCAGCTCACAGAGGTTCGACACAAATCTTCTCACTAGCTCTCCCGACCGCTGGCAGCGCTGTTGAAACTGAATGCGCCTCACAGTGATGTTCTCAACACTGCACAAACTCGTCTGCACAAACCCTCAATGCTGCACAAACTCGTCAAAACTGTCAGCACCTCCAGGGTTCTCTAGAACCTCTCTGCCCTTCCATTCCCAAATTATGGACCAACACAGCTCACGCACGGAGCTTCTCCATCTCGCCCAGGTTCAAGACAACGAGATAGTTAGTAAATGCTGCAAACCACTGAGGCCACGCCACGGGCGGCTTGCTTGTGGCCTCGAGGAATGGCCGAAAGCTGGCAACGGAGTGTTCCATTACCGCTTTCACCTCGTCGCCAAATGTTGCGTCCATAATTATAGAAATAACGAGGTCAAAGTAACTCGGTGAACAGGGCTTTATTCAGGATAACTATTTACACTGATAGGCTTATGGCACATGCGCGCTGACCAGGTGGCTCCACGACCAAAGAGGCGGAGCCTCTTCCACCCACTCCTTTATACCACGGGCGGCGTCACCACTGGAAGTCGGTAGGAGCCACCCTGGTCCAGCCCATGACCAACCCGGCTGCCATCCTTGTAATACAACCTATTTACAGACATGACAGTGGCCTAGAGGGAGAGCATCCGCCTCACAACCAGGAGGTCAGGGTTCAAGTCCCGGCTGGGTCATACCAAAGACCATATAAAAATGGAACTTCCTGCCGTCTGGTGTGGTGCTCAGCAAAAATGGAACTGAGTTGGGAAATGTGGGTGGCAGGAGGTAGAGCAGGTCATCTACTCACCAGAGGGTTGGTGGTTCAAATCCCACTCTCCCCAGATATCCTGCTGTTGTGTCCCTGGGCAAGACACTTTCCCCACCTTGCCTCCATGATACTGGACATGAATGTGTATAAATGTTTGGTACTGGTCAGAGAGGCCCTTGGCGCGGATTGACAGCCACGTTTTTGCCAGTCTGCCCCAGGGCAGCTGTGGCTACAGCAGTAGCTTACCACTACCATTGTCTGTGGAGTGAATGAATAATGTATCCATTGTAAAGAGTCTATGAGAAGCGCTATATGAATCTGATCCATTATTATATGCATTCTGCAGTCCCTTCAGGATTTTGCGATGTTGTGATTGCGCCAATTCACGTGAAATCAAGCTTTTATCGCATCTTTTTTGCAGCATTGGAACTTTGTCCAATCACTGCAACTTTTCCGCAATTTTGGCCAATTGTCGTTATTTCCCATGAATTTCACCAATCAAATTTGTTCATGATGAGCGTCAAACACAAACGTCATCAGTCTGTCTACCAATCAAATGCATCAAACGCTCACGCTTTCACATCCTGTTTACTGTGATGGCGGCTGCATTCCACCATGTGTGCTAATATTGTCACACGGTGGCTCTCACGAGCCACCATAAGACGCCGCACCATCACCAGAGAGTTGTGCAAGAGTCTTTATTAACGGTGAAGTGATAATGATACAAGCTGCTGAGGCAATGACACTCACAAGTCAACACACACCAGGAGGCGTAAGGCTATCAGCTCACTTACGGGTCCACAGGAGGCGACGGTCATACCACAGACAGGCAAAGTAGAGAAAGTCCAAAGCATACGTTATCTCCGACGATCAGCGACGGACACTGCTGCAAGGATGCAGCCGCTAGCGTTGGTTTAAGAAGTCAGCCGCTAACGACCGCAAATGCAGAACAGCTGTTCAGGGCTTGACAGCTGAGCGGAAGCCTCCCTGAGCGCTGTCACAATAAGAGCTCAGAGAGCCAGGATAACAATGCCGCTGTCAAGCCCTGACAGGAATAGCCCGAACACAAATAAAATAGTGCTCGGGTCACAACAGTAGCCCTCCATCAAAAGGCGGGCTCCGAACGCCTTGTAACACCCAGCCCCCCCTTCCCCCCCAAACCACAGGGCGAGTGAATGGAGGAACAGGCAAGGAGGGAGCCAAACAAAACCCAACAAGGCCCCAGACAAAAAAAAAGGAAAAAGAAAAAACACATCCCCTGACATATCCATCACATTCCCACAGAGACAATGAAGAAAAAACAAGGCAAGAGTTACAACACATGGGATACAAACCATACAGAGCATAATTTACCCGACACCGAAAGCTTTCCCACAGAGACCACGGACAATCTGTCTACTTCCAGAGTACATAACCTCATGTGGTTTAGATCTCAGAGTAAAGATCTTTCCACACTGTTCACACACAAACTTCGAAATGCCACAATTATTCTCCCGTCACCCAAGTGCATGAAACTCAGCCACAATTAAACCCAAAAACAACAGCCACTGACGCTAAGGTATCTGTGAAAAAAAACAAAAAAACAAAAAAACAAGGAATACATGCTATAGCCCCTCAGGTAGGAGAGGGGGGAAGAACAAAAAAAACAAAAGCATGCTACAAACATACACGAGGCAATTTTAACTGTTCCAGATAACCTTACACCGTATGGTCCCAAACAGAAGATGATCGGCGGAGATCAAACGCCCCAGGAAGACCTCCAGCGACCTCCCTGCATCCGATGGCCCACGGGTAGTCACAAAAAAACAGTACATGGTCAGGTGGCCTGCCCCAGACCCAGGCCCCAAGAGTCAAGTCCTCCGGTGGCCGTACCAGGCCACCCAGTAGCAAACACAGATTATCGGGTGGCCGGCCCAAAGTGCCGAACAGGCAAGACAGCTCCTCGGGCGGCCAACCCGCATCCCTCAGCCACCAAAACCGTGGAGAAAAAGCATGCGGTGGCCTCCCTGATGGAGAAATTATGTGGGAACGCCCACCCACAGGACAAAGACCTCCAACGTCCCCCAGCGCTGACGACTCCAGCCAGTGGCTCCTGAGAGGGGAATAATCATGATAATGGGCCCATATCACATCAGGCGGCGAAGGGTCTGCGGCTCCTCCACCGATCTCGGTCCAGACCGATGCGACCGTCGCAGCTCCAACTGCATCGGACCCCGATTGGGTCAAAGCAGCGCCAACGTCGGACCCCCACCGGACCTCGCCGGACCCCGATTGGGTCGCAGCTGCACCTGTGTTGGACCCCCGCTGGACCTCGTTGGACCCCAATTGGGTCACAGCTGCACCTGCATCAGACCCCGATTGGACCTCGTCGGACCCTGATCGGGTCGCAGCCGCACCTGCGTTGGACCCCCACTGGATCTCGTCAGGACCCGATTGGGTCACCGCTGCACCCGCATTGGGCCCCCACTGGACCTCGTCGGACCCCGATTGGGTCACAGCCGCACCTGCGTCAGACCCCGATTGGACCTCGTCGGACCCCGATTGGGTCGCAGCCGAACCTGCGCTGGACCCCCGCTGGACCTCACTGGACCCCGATTGGGTCACAGCTGCACCTGCATCAGACCCCGATTGGACCTCGTCGGACCCCGATTGGGTCGCAGCCGAACCTGCGCTGGACCCCCGCTGGATCTCGTCAGGCCCTGATTGGGTCACTGCTGCACCCGTGTCGGAACCCGATTGGATCACAGCAGCACCTGCGTTGGACCCCCACTGGATCTTGGCAGGCCCCGATTGTGGTCACCGCTGCACCCACGTCGGACCCCGACTGGGTCACCTCAGCCCACGCGTCGGACCCCGACTGGGCCTGGACGGACCCCGACTGGGTCGGTACTGCACCGGCGGCGACCTCCATCCCCGAACCTGGGGCCTCCAGCCCCGCGACCTCAACAGACTCCAAACTGGTTATGCTGTGGAGAGGCTCAGAGGACAGGAGAGGACCGGGATCAGTATCACCGGCAGCGCCAGAGCCCAGTGAGAAGAGCTCGGGCACAGCAGATGGCTGCCCCTCGCTCGCCTCCCCGCGAGGCAGGCAAAAATGCTCTAACACACCACAAAGAAAAACAAAGAAGAGCACTTGCCTGCACTCGGGCTCTGGAGCCGTCCAGGACTTCGTCGATCCAGGTTCAGGTAGAAGTTCGTCGTCGGGCTCCCACTCAGCTGCGTCGGGTTCCACAGCCAGCCTGATGGTCTCTGCAGCCGGATCCTCTCGCGCTGACGTCCACACCGATAACCCGCACGGTGTGGTGGCAGGGGACCCTCGACCCACTGGCTCAGGCTGCTCCTCTGTGGAGACCCGGGGACACTTGCTCGTCGGCTCAGGCTCCACACTGCAATCCGCTCTCCTCCTCTGTCCAAAACGTGGCTGCGGGGCCGGGATTATTCCCAGAGTCGCAGGCCTCCCCCTCGTTTGAAGGCATGGACTTAACGCCGAGGTCCGCTCAGCAGGAGGAAACACAGAGGCAGCAGGTTCAGTACAGGTAACTACAGCTGGAGGAGGAAACTCGGGGGGCTGCGAACCCTGAGCCTCACCCCCAGGAGTCAGACAAGACAGATCACCATGATAAGTAGGGGAGTGAATTTGAACTTGCCTGTCTCCCGGAGGAAGGGTGGTGCCAGCTGTAGAGGACATTGCTCCTTCCCTCGCTCGCTGGGTGGTAGGAAAGGACCCATGGACGGAGCTCACCGGCGCAGGACTCTGATCACACACAGCAGCTGGAGAGGGCTTCGAGGACGAGGGAGCGGCAGCCGAAGCGGGCCGGGCACAACATGCTGACCGTACAGCAGGGGGTGGTGGCCCGAGGAGATGGGCTGCAGGAATTCCCTCCTGATGTGATGCCGAAGAGACAGCTGACTGGTTGACTGGGTCATTCCGGCGGCCCGGAACTGGATCAGGAACAGGAGCTTGCTGAAGATGTGCTCGGCCGCGGTGCCGACGTCTACGCCGGCCCCCAGATGGTGCAAACTCCAGAAATGGATCAAGGACAGGATCGGGATCCCAAGGCGAAGAGCAGGAGCGCCCCCTCTGCTTCTTGCTGTACTCCTCTTCCAGCATAAGGAATATCTCGCGTTGTGTGGCGATATCAACCCTCCTCGCGTCGACTTCCGGGTGGTCGGCATAGCGGGGAGAGAGATGACTAAGAGCGTCTTCAGCAGAGCGCAGGTACCAGTGTATGCCGTGATTGTAATCCAGGAGGGAAGCGGAGATGAGTATCTCATCCATGAATTCTAGGACGACCGTCAGCTCATGGCTCGGACTCCGAGCGCGGCCCCTCCGCGACGGCATTCCTCACGCACACCGTACCCAAACAGGAAAAGCGATGTCCAAAAAACACCAACTCACTGGTGAAAGGCGTCTCGGGTTGGTGTCACCGTAAACGCCGTTTTTTGGCAGCAGTGTACTGTCATGCGGTGGCTCTCACGAGCCACCATAAGACGCCACACCATCACCAGAGAGTTGTGCAAGAGTCTTTATTAACGGTGAAGTGATAATGATACAAGCTGCTGAGGCAATGACACTCACAAGTCAACACACACCAGGAGGCGTAAGGCTAACAGCTCACTTACGGGTCCACAGGAGGCGACGGTCATACCACAGACAGGCAAAGTAGAGAAAGTCCAAAGCCTACGTTATCTCCGACGATCAGCGACGGACACTGCTGCAAGGATGCGGCCGTCAGCGTTGGTTTAAGAAGTCAGCCGCTAACGACCGCAAATGCAGAACAGCTGTTCAGGGCTTGACAGCTGAGCGGAAGCCTCCCCGAGCGCTGTCACAATAAGAGCTCGGAGAGCCAGGATAACAACGCCGCTGTCAAGCCCTGACAGGAATAGCCCGAACACAAATAACATAGTGCTCGGGTCATAACAAATATCTCTCATTTACCAACAAGAATCACTGCTAAAGACCGTGCTGAACAGTTTTCCAGAGTTCTCCATGAAAGCGGGGCTAAACTATTCTGTACTTGGTGCAATGTTGTACTGGAACACAAACGAAGGTCCACGATTGAAAAGCTCCTTTCAACCACAAAACACAAACTGAGAATGGCTGAAAGTCGGTGACGTCAGACCAGACAGAGGACAATAAGTGAAGCTGTATCATCCAGATCTATTGCAACTGCAGAGAGAATCAGGATGAGAATTTTTTTCAACAATTGTGTGACAAACTATAATCCAACCATCATAGTGCTGTTGTTTTAACAGAGTGCATGTATGTGATGTCATCACGTGTCTGTTTTAAAGAAAGCCTGATAGTGATTAAAGAGATGAAGATCTAGTGCAGAGGAGTCAAACTCAATTGCACAGGGGGCCAAAACTCAAAGCTCACTTTAGGTCGTGGGACGAACAGGACAAACATTTATTGAACACACTGAAACTAAACGTTTTTTGAACATAAATATGAATAAAAACAGACAGGAATATTATTCTAGAATAAATAAACTTAAACTTTATATAACTTAAAATACTTTGCTCTCCATAAAAATATCTTTTGTCAAAATTATACAAGTTACAACTATGAACATGCTGCAAAAAACCCTGAAAAAAACTACATAAAAAACATGTTTTTCTGCAAAAGTAAAAATAACAAATCAAAACATTCAGTTTTCTTTGCTCTTGTGTTATTTTATAAAAAACAAACTGAAACTTTAAATTTCTTCAAATATTTTGCTCTCCATAAAAAATATCTCCTGTCAAAATCATACAAATTCAAAATATGAACACGGTCCAAAAAACCTGGAAATATAAATAAAATTTGTGCTTTTCAGCCAAAGTTAAAATAACAAAAGAAAACATTCAGTTTTCTTTGCTCTTCTGCCATTTTGTCAGAGCTGGATGCTTGGCATCTTTTCTTGGCAACAAGTTGGTTTAGGTTTGGTGTCAGGTTCTGTGTTGTGGAGATTCTCAGGATGGACTGCAGGTGTTCATCAGTCAGACGACTCCTGTGTGCTGTTTTGTTCATCTTCATCACTGAGAACAGCTTCTCACACAGATATGTGCTACCAAACATGCACAAGGTTCCAGCCGCATGGAGACGGAGCTGAGGCATTGCTTCAGGAATGGAGCCAATAAACTGTGCGGCCCTGCAGTGTCGTACTTTGCCTTTAGTGTCCCATTACACTGCAGCTCTATCAGCTCCATCTGAATCTGTACAGGTGCAGTTTCCACGTCGACGGCAAATGGGTTGCGAAGCAGCTCCAAATTCCTTTTTTGTGCTTCAAAGTCTCCAAAGCGCCGTGAGAACTCAATGCGAAGTGCGCTCAGTTTATCAGCAAAGTGCGCATTAGGGAACATCGCTGCACCGACTTGGTTCAACATTACTTGGCAACAGGGAAAGTGAGGCAAGTTGCACTGGTGCATTTGTGTCTCCATGAGAGCAGCTTCACTTGCAATGCCTTCACTGCATCATACATGTCAGTGATCATGCGATCACGTCCCTGGAGCTGAAGGTTCAAGACATTGAGATGAGTTGTGATGTCAGCCAGAAACGCCAACTCACACTTTCACTTCTCATCCCACAAAACTGGGGAGTCTTTTCCTTTACTGTCCAGGAACTGACAGATTTCCTTGCTGAGCTCAGAAACTCTACTGAGAACTTTTCCCGACTCAGCCAACGCACCTCTGTATGATCAGGAATGTCGGCAAACTCTGAATCTGTTTCTCACATAAAAGACTGAAATTGCCGGTGACTTGAACCTTTAGCTCAGATAAAGTTTATGGTTTGCGTTACAGCGCTCATTAAATGTTCCATTTTTAACACTTTACCACACAGCGTTTCCTGATGTCTGATGCAGTGATCTGCTGTCAATTCTCCAGTCCAGTTCTCCTCCTGCATCTTTACCCACATCCTTCCCACTAGTCCACTTTTTTCACCGCACATCGCCGCTGCTCCATCTGTTCTAAGTCCAATAAGTTTGTCCCAGTTTCATGTCGGTTACACTTTGACAGACGTTTTCAAAAATGTCTTTTCCTGTCGTTGTCCCGTGCATCGATTTAATGTCCAATATTTCCTCTGTAAGGCACAAATTGGAGTCCACTCCACGGATGAAGATGGCCAGCTGTGCAGTGTCCGTCATGTCAGCACTTTCATCCACAGCAAGAGAGAACGCAATAAAGTCTTTGCTTCTTTCAATCAACTGTGTTCTTAAATCAGTGGCCATCTCACAAACCCCATCAGCAACCGTGTTTCTACTCAGGCTTACATTTGCCAGCAGGGGGTCTAGTTAACTGCTGCACAGAGCTGTAGGTAAATGCACTAAGACTAAATGTATAGTTGATGAAATTAGAATTTAATGAAAATGTCTTGAGACACACGTGTTTAGCCCAGGAGGCTTTATGACAGGCAGCTGCCTTCAAATAATGTTTGGATTGAATGACAAATTTAATTTTGGACTTAGGGGTAAGAAAAAAGTAATAATAATAAAATAAAAAGAACTAATAAAGGCTATAATAACTAACCATTTATTACTCAGTAGAACTAAACTGGAATGAACAAATCTTCACTGGAAATGAACTGAAACCCTTTTAAAGAATTGAAAGTTAATTTGTAATTAAAATATAAACACTACAGCCCCCGACCAACAGTGATCTGTGTGGAGTTTGCATGTTCTCCCCGTGTCTGTGTGGGTTTACTCCGGGATTTCTCAGGTTTCCTCCCACAAGCCAAAAACATGCAAGTTAGGTTAATTGGCATCAAACTGGGGATTCTAAATTGTCCTTAGGTCTGACTGTGAGAGTGAATGGTTTTCTGTCTCTCTGTGTTGCCCTGCAATGGACTGGTGATCTGTCCAGGGTGGACCCTGCCTCTTGCCCAAAGATGCTGGGATAGGCTCCAGCCCCCCCATGACCCAAAAAAGGATTAAGCGGAAGAAGATGAATGAATGAATGAATGAATGACAACTACAACAAAAATAAAAGAAACAAAAATATTAAACTCTACTGTGTTCAGGGAGTTTAAACTTTATCTTATTCTGATATCTTCTTTTTCATCTCCTCTTCAGATCTGTGAAGACTGGGCTGCTACCTGCACTGCAGTGAATATTCCTCTCCAAGAGCGACCGTCCTGCAATGAGACCATTTTTAAGGGAAAAAGTTGTAAATGGAGGAGCCATCCCTGGTTTCCATCAGCTTCAGGAGAGATACCTAGGAGCAGTGGAGCAAAAAGAAAAGGAGGCACTCAAGAATCAACTTGCTAAAAAGCTGCTGCTGCATCTCCAAGCTGGTGTTGTCCAGCAGGAGAAGATCAGTCCCAAATGACAACCTCAAAGCCCTGGTCTTCCTGGACCACAACCAGCGACTTACCACTGGGGCCTTTGAAAGGGATGAAGAGGACCAAGATCCAGAGGAGGACATGGATGGCACTGAGTTCTAGTCAGCTCTCAGGGAAGAACACTGGATTCCTTTGTTTCCACAGTGTAGTTTTATAGGCCAGTGACTTATGGCAGAACTTTATTTAGCAGGATTTGCAACTGTTCTGCACATACGCTCCACACCTCTTTGGTTTGAAGAGCAGACATAGACCAAAGTCTGGAGATAATTTGGAGTCAGATTTACACAACATACAAGGAAAAGCAGGAGGTTCTTGGTTCTGTGTTGATATGAGCTGTGCACTTTAATTGTTTAATTTGCACATTATTTTCATTTTTGTTTCAATCAGATTCTTTGGTACCGTGAAGGTAAAACTTTGTTTTCTGCTGTTTGACTGATTCCTCTGGTTAAAAGTTTACTGTGAGCTTCTAAGGACTTTATCTTTTATAAATTTCAGCTTCTCACTTTTCTTACTTGAATGCTTTCAATTTCTTACTTCCTCACACAACTTTCAGTGAAAAAAAAAACTTAAAAACATTTCAGCTTTTATCACAACTTTTTAGAAAAGCTCCAGCAAATTCAGGCTTTTTGGGCTCCAACACACACAAAAACAGCCGTGAAATCCTGGAGGGACTGATTCTGTGAGCAACTCTCAGAGACAGCAGTGGGAGAGTTTTCCTTCAAATCTTCTTTTCTTTCTAGTTCACACAATCAGGAGTTTTCAGCATCTGGAAAACTTCCCTTGTTAATATCTTGGACTGACAAAGGGAAACTGGTGACTTCAGGCACATCAACACTCATCGCATCACAAGGCTATAAAAAATGGAACAAACTAATCAACACATTTGTCTGCTATGACAGGGTTTTTTCAGTCACTTTGACTCAGTTCTCCAAAGAGAATTCTCTTCAGCACAATAGCGGGTATATGGATGACGTCACAGAACAGAACGGAGCGGAACTTTCCAGACTCCCTGGTTATCGTGGTGGGCGATTTTAACCAGAGCAATCTGAGTCACGAGCTCCCCCGCTACAAACAGTGTATTAAATGTCCAACCAGAGGAAATAACACGCTAGATCACTGTTATACTTCAGTAAAGGACGCATATCGCGCTGTTCCCCGCGCAGCGCTGGGACTATCTGATCACGTGATGGTTCACCTCATCCCCACATACAAACAAAGACTGAAACTCACTAAACCTGTTGTGACCACCACAAAGAAATTGACCAGTGAAGCTGGAGAGAAACTGAACACATGCATGGAAATAACTGACTGGGGCATGTTTAAAAGAGCCACACATGATCTTAATGAGTACACATACACTGTGAACTCATATATCAACTTCTGTGAGGAGGACATTCTCCCATCGCGCACCAGGGTGAGATATTCTAATGACAAGCCTTGGTTCACAGCTAAGCTCAGACGGATCAGGAAGGAGAAGGAAGCAGCGTTGAAAAGTGGAGACAGGGACTGCTACAGGGAGGTCAAATATCGGTTTAACAGAGAGCTGAGGAGAGCTAAATCTGTGTATTCTGAGAAACTCCAGCAGCAGTTCACTGCTAATGACTCGGCTTCTGCGTGGAGAGGACTGAGGCAAATCACCAACTATCGGCCTCAGGCTTCTAAAGGTCAGGATGACAAAGCCCTTTGTCAAAGACTGTCCCAACATTACGCCCGTTTTGACACCTCGTCAGCTGTGTCCAACTCACCCACTCCACCCAGCTCCACTGCCTCCTCAGCCCCTAATTCATCAAAAGCAGTCCCCCCCTCCTCCTCCTCCCCCCCTCCCCTTGTCATCAGTGAGCAGGACGTGCACAGACAGTTCTCCAGACTGAACCCACGCAAGGCCCCCGGGCCGGACGGTGTGTCTCCCTCCACCCTGAGACACTGTGCGAAAGAGCTGGCTCCTGTCTTCACAGACATTTTTAACACCTCCCTTAAGCAATGTCACATGCCGACCTGCCTCAAATCCTCCACCATCATCCCTGTCCCCAAGAAGCCACGGATTACTGGACTTAACGACTACAGACCTGTAGCGCTCACCTCTGTAGTCATGAAGTCCTTTGAGCGCCTGGTCCTGTCTCACCTCAAGTCCATCACCACACCCCTCCTAGACCCGCTGCAGTTTGCCTACCGTGCTAACAGGTCTGTGGACGACGCAGTCAACCTGGCCCTCCACTCCATCCTGCAGCACCTGGACTCCCCGGGAACCTACGCCAGGATTCTGTTTGTGGACTTCAGCTCTGCATTCAACACCATCCGCCCCGATCTGCTCCAGGACAAGCTGTCCCTGCTCAACGTGCCTGACTCCCTCTGCAGGTGGATCACCGACTTCCTGACGGACCGGAGACAGCATGTGCGGCTGGGGAAGTCTGTCTCAGACTCTGTTAGCATCAGCATTGGCTCACCCCAGGGCTGTGTACTTTCCCCCCTACTCTTCTCCCTTTATACCAACTCCTGCACCTCCTCCCACCAGTCTGTTAAGCTGATTAAGTTTGTGGACGACACCACCCTCATTGGGCTCATCTCCAACGGCGACGAGTCCGCCTACAGGGAAGAGGTGGCCCAGCTGGTGTCCTGGTGCAGCCACAACAACCTGCAGCTGAATGCTCTGAAGACAGCGGAGATGATTGTGGACTTCAGGAAAGTCACATCCCCCCTGCCCCCCCTCACCATCACAGGCTCTCCCATCACCATTGCAGATTCCTTCCGCTTCTTGGGCACCACCATCACCCGAGACCTCAAATGGGAGCCAACCATCAGCTCCCTCATCAAAAAGGCCCAGCAGAGGATGTTCTTTCTGCGGCAGCTGAGGAAGCTCAAGCTACCCACCAAGATGTTAGTGCAGTTCTACACGGCCATCATCGAGTCCATCCTCACCTCCTCCATAACTGTGTGGTATGCAGGAGCCACTGCCAGGGACAGACTAAGGCTGCAGCGCGTCGTGCGCACTGCTGAGAAGGTGATAGGCTGCGAGCTCCCATCTCTCCAGGACCTGTACATCTCCAGGACCCGGAGGCATGCTGGCCGGATCATAGCCGATCCTTCACATCCTGGTCACGTGCTGTTTGCCCCCCTCCCCTCAGGTAGAAGGCTTCGGTCCATTCGGACTAAAACCTCCCGGCACATGAACAGCTTTTTCCCCTCTGCCATCAGACTGCTGAACACTAAGTGACTTTTGACTCTCGTGCACTATGTACAGCAGCTCAACCAGACTTATATTGATATTGACTGCACTATGTGGCACTTTACATTATCTGCTACATGCTAATTTTTTAAAACTGCCTTGACTAGTACTACTCATTATTACTAGTATTATTGTTATTATTACTTATTATTACTTATTTCTCTACACTTATTGCACGTTTCTAGTCCTTTAGTTTTTTAGTTTATCCCTTTTTCTCATTATGTTTTTAATGTTGCAGCATGGCACCGAGACAAATTCCTAGTTTGTGTATTACATGAACAATGGCAATAAATCTGATTCTGATTCTGATTCTGATTCTCTGATTCTGAACTCATGGCAGTTCCAGAACCCTGAGTGGCAGCATTAGCTTGGATGCAGCAGAACAAAACCACACAATATTGTGACGTATGCGGGGTTCACACAAAGAAAGAGGAGCAGATGGTTGCGACACAACAGGCTTTATTAAAACACACCACTGAGCAGACAGGAGGGGAGGTTATCCTCCCAGACCTCCGTTTCAATCATGGTTATACAACACATGATACATCTTGCCCTAATCCTGCCTAGAAACACTGCTGGGTCGTTATAACGCAGTTATAATGACACAGCAGTATAATAACTCAGTAATCACATTAAATACACAAAGTAACGTTCTCTGCTGGCAAAGCATGCTGGGAAAATCTCTGCCCCCCTTAACACGGCCCCGACATTACACTCCCCACCCCCACCCCGGATTGGTTTCTGTCCCCAGAAAAATCAAAGTCCAATTCAAAAGTCCAATACGAACTCGTCCAGGTGTCGGGGCAGCCTTCGATGCCAACGACCAGCACGTACAGGCCTGCTAGTGTCCATCTGAGTCTCGGTCGGAGTATCTGGTCAGGATGAAAGCTCCGGCTCGACCACCAGCGGGGCGGATGGCTGATACGGGGCGAGACGGTCACGGTGGAGCACCACGACCCGGTCCCTTTTCTTTAGCCTCACCCTGTACACCACATCCGACAGTCTCTGCAGGACCACGCATGGTCCCGACCAATGGCTCGCCAACTTAGGTGATTGTCCTCTTTTTCTCTCAGGGCAGAAAACCCAGACTCGATCTCTCGGTGCAAAGTCCCTCCCCTGGCAGCGGGAGTCATACGCTCGCTTCTGGCGACCCCCGCCGCTGCCAGGGCCTCCCAAGCCAGTTCATGCACTGTGTGGAGACGTTCCTTTAAACAAAACAAATAATCCAACCCGGGTTTTCCCTCCACCTCTGGCTCAGGGGGGGACCAGGTGGATTCCTGAGCTGCTGTCCGGTACGCCCACAAAACAAAAGGCAGATGCAGGTCCCAGTCTCGCTGTCGCTGGTCCAGTAGGACAGCGAGCTGGGTGGTGAGGGTCCGGTTGAATCGTTCGACCAGGCCGTCGCTCTGTGGATGCAGCAGGTGGTCCGGGTCTTCCGGATGCCCAGCCGCTTGCAGACCTCTCCAAAGACCTCCGTCTCAAAGTTCAGACCCTGATCGCTGTGCAGCTCCTCTGGTGCGCCAAACCGACAGAACATTTCGTCCACCACCTTTGATGCCGTCGTAGCGGCGCTCTGGTCCGGGACCGTGTACGCCTCTGGCCACTTAGTGAAATAATCCATCGCGATCAGCACGTAGCGGTTCCCCCGGTCCGTGGTCGGAAAAGGGCCCAGGATGTCCACTCCCACCCGCTCCATCGGTGCTCCCACCCGGTACTGCTGCAGGGGAGCGTGGGATCGCTGAGTTGGTCCTTCCTGAGCTGTGCAGGTGTCGCAGCGGTGAACGTGGAGCTCCACGTCCTGATGACAGCCGGGCCAGTAGAACCGGGCTCGAAGACGCTGCAGAGTCTTTGTCACCCCAAAGTGGCCCGCTCCTACTACCCCATGAACCAGCTGGAGTACGTTGGGCCGGAGTCGACGAGGAACCAGAAGCTGCCAGACGTGCCGCTGCCCAGCTGGAGTCTGCCACTGCCGATACACCACGCCCTCGTGGCAGCGGAGGTTGGCCCACTGGGAGTGTAGGGCCTTAGTCTCTGGGTCCAGCGCAGACACAGCCTCCCAGGCGGGCCGCTGTCCTGCATCCAGCCACTGCCGAACCCGAGAAATGACCGGGTCTCTATCCTGTTCGCTCTGCAGCTGCTGCGTGCCAAGGACCTCTGTGACATCATCGCTGGGGGAGGCTGCCTGATCATCCGGGGAGGGGCTGCGCGTCGCTGCGTTATTCCTGCTCGCAGCGGTCCGGAGAGCAGCAGCCCATGGGACGGCTTGGTCTCGATCTTCAGCCCGCTGGCAGTGACGACACTCCTCTGTCGCACAGGGACGCCGAGACAGCGCGTCAGCGTTGGCATGGAGGCGGCCTGCCCAATGCACAGTCTGGAAATCATAATCCTGCAGTGCCTCCAGCCATCTCACCACCTGTCCATCCGGTTCTTTAAAGTTCAGCAGCCAGGTCAGGGAAGCGTGATCCGTCCTGAGCTGGAATTTCCCCCCGTACACATACGGGTGGAAATGACGCAGCCCCTGGATGACAGCCAACAGCTCTCTGCGAGTCACACAGTAATTCCTCTCGGCTCTGCTGAGAGTGCGGCTGAAAAAAGCGACTGCCTGCTCTCCGTGTTCTCCCTCCTGGGAAAGCACCGCCCCGATGCCCTGGTTGCTGGCGTCTGTGTCCACGATGAATGGGCGGTTCGGGTCAGGATACTGCAGGATGGGGGCTCTGATGAGCGCTGAGCGAAGCTGGGAAAAAGCAGCAGCACAGCTGTCACTCCACTGAAATGTGTGTCCTTTCCGCATCAGCTGATGCAGCGGGCTGGTGATGGTGGCGAAGTCTTTCACAAACATCCTATAATAGGAGGCCAGTTCGAGAAAACTCCTCAGTTCTCCCACATTCCGCGGCACTGGCCAGTCTCTCACCGCCGCCACTTTTTCTGAGTCTTTGGCGACTCCCGCTGCACTGACGACGTGGCCCAGGAAGGTGGTCTTCCGCTGGAATAGGTGGCACTTCCTCGGGTGTAACCGTAGACCAGCCTGTCGGATGGCGTCCAGTACTTCTCGGAGATTGGACAGGGCGCTGTCAAAATCAGCTGCATGCACCAGGAGGTCGTCCAGGTAAACAACGCAGCGACTCCGGGGTACGTGAGCCAGCACTCGCTCCATCAAGCGCTCAAAGGTGGCCGGGGCGTTGCAGAGTCCAAACGGCATCACTTTAAA
The DNA here is from genome assembly GCA_020510985.1 of Pholidichthys leucotaenia. Lineage (NCBI taxonomy): Eukaryota > Metazoa > Chordata > Actinopteri > Cichliformes > Pholidichthyidae > Pholidichthys > Pholidichthys leucotaenia. Next base: position 47,176 of record JAJAQF010000085.1, on the reverse strand, counting down.
CTGGTACAGTCGCTGCCTGATGGAGAAGGCTGTTTTCTGGTGGGCCTCAGGTGACAGCTCTACCTGCCAATAGCCGCTGCGTAGATCTAGTGAGCTGAACCAGCTGGAGGCAGCGGTGTGGTCCAGCACGTCATCGATGCAGGGCAGGGGGTAGAAGTCCTTATGGGTAATCCACACAGAACCGCCACGACCCATCCTTCTTCTTGACCAGCACCACCGGCGCCGCCCAGGGGCTGCTGGAGAGCTCAATGACATCTGCCTCCAGCATTTCTCGCACTTTTTGTTCTGCTGCTGCCCGCCTTGAAAAGGGCAGCCGGCGTGGGCGGAGTCGAATCGGCCTGGTCTCACCGGTGTCGATCTCGTGCTGCACCAAGCTGGTCCGGTTGCATTCCTCGTCCTTCGCGGCGAAGACACCCATATAACAGTCCAATAGTTCCTGCAGCTGGCGTCTCTGTCCCGGCTCCAGCCCGCTGCAGCTCCGCTGAAATAATTCCTCGACCGCCTGCTGCGTCTCTGCTGACACGTTGACCCCTCCCCTTGCTGTCCTTGTGTGTGCTCGTGCTCTCTCTGCCCACGCTGGTGGCATCGTTGTGTCCGGTCCTTGCGGTGGCCTGCCTGATCCGGTCCATCCTGGCGGTCCCTCGATCGCGCAGGCCTCCGTGTTCCTTCTCTGGGTTCTGCTGTGGAGCATGATGGTCCGGTTTCCCAGTTGGAGGGACGGTCCGGCGGTTTCGATCTTGGTGTTCCATGCTGTGAGCAGGTCTAGTCCAATAATACAGGGGTCTTGGATGTCAGCCAGCCAGAACGGGTGTTTTATGTTCTGACCAGCCACCCCCACCACAAGAACTCTCCGCCCCCCCCAATCTGGTGCGCTCACTGGTAGCTGTGGTGACGCAGCGCTTGGTGGGTTCCCACCCCTGTGGGGCCGTCTCGTTCGTGCCCGGCAGCACACCGGGTCAGACCAAGGAGATTGTAGAGCCGGTGTCAATCAGGGCCCGGATCGACGTCTTCTCCAGGCTGCACTGTAGATCCATCCCTGGCGATTGTCCAATTCGGCCCATGCGCGGTGACAGCTCATCAGTTTGTTGTGGGGTGGGTGCAGGGCAGTACCGTGCGATGTGTCCTGGCTCCCCGCAGCGGGGGCACCCATCCACGTGCCGCCGCGGCCGTCTTCTCCGTGGACGTGCTGCCGTGGTCTGCCGTAACTCCTCCTCCTCCCCCTTGCTCTCAGCCATGGCCTGGAAGGTTCTCTGTCTTGGCATCGATACTTCAATTGTACGATTTATCAGCGGCTCCGCCCGCTCCGCTTCTGCCACTGCAGTCTCCCAGTTGCTCGCGACGTTGATCCAGACGTGGCTCTGGAGCTGGGCTGGGCGGAGACCTTGGATGAAGTTCCGGAGGGCGAGCTTCTCTACCACCTCCAGTGCGAAGTCCGGGTAGCTGTGCCGTGTTAGCAGCCGTATGTCCGCCACGTATGCTTTCCTGGCTGCTTCGACGTCGGTGGGTCAGCTGTTCATGGGCGTGCGTGGCGTCGGCCGTTCTCCCAGATCGTCTCCGGAGCACTCCTTGTAGCGCTGGCCAGCTGCAGCGCTTCTCGGGCCGGAGATCAGAGAGCGTGCAGAGAGTCCTCCCTTCCAAGGCCAGCGCGACCTGCACAGCGGTTTCCTCTGGTGACCAGTCATTCAGCGCGGCGGCCAGCTCGACCTGGACCAGGTAGTCATCCAACAGGGTCTCACCGTTGAAGCGGGGAATCTTGGCCCGCTGCCAGATGGATGAGACGGTCGCCTCCAGGTCGATCGCCGCTCCTGATCGCCGTGGAATCGCCAGCTCATCCTGCCCTGAAAAGGGCGGGAAGCGGGGCTGGTTTGCTCTGCTCAGCCCGCTCTGCCTTGAAAAAGGCAGAAGGCGGGGTACGCTGGTCCCTTCGAGTCCACTGCTCCGTTCATCCCGGCAAGCCACTCCGGGGGTCGGTGTCTCAGCTCTGTCGTCCGTTCCCAGCTGAGCGATGAATCACTCCAGCTGCTGGATCTCCGTTCGGATCCTGGCTTCCATCTGCTCCATATCCCACTTCTGACACCAGTGTGACGTAAGCGAAGGTTCACACAAAGAAGAGGAGCAGATGGTTGCAACACAACAGGCTTTATTAAAACACACCACTGAGCAGACAGGAGGGGAGGTCATCCTCCCAGACCTCCGTTTCAATCATGGTTACAAACACATGATACATCTTGCCCTAATCCTGCCTAGAAACACTGCTGGGTTGTTATAACGCAGTTATAATGACACAGCAGTATAATAACTCAGTAATCACATTAAATACACACACAAAGTAACGTTCTCTGCTGGCAAAGCATGCTGGGAAATCCCTGCCCCCCTTAACACGCCCCGATGTTACAATATTAAGTCATACCAGGAAACAGAGAGTCCATTTTCTTTGCAGAGATCCCATTATCATTTCATCTTGCATGAACTGACAAAAAAATTCAAAGTGTCAGAATGGCTCCACTTCCATGTGTCCCTTATTCTTTACCCACATCACTGCAGTCATGCAAACAGTGTGGGATTAACATCTACAGTAAAAGGCCCTGCAGGAACTGCTGTGACTAAATATTCTGCTCTTTTTATGTTTTACTGCATACAAACTAAAGCTGAATTTATGCACGGCATCATGTCAACGCCATGACTGACATCTGTCACTGACGCAGTGATTGGCAGTTTTTTCTTGTGTGTTGAGTGAAATTCGTTCTTCCGTTGCCAAAACCGGTGTCAGCTGATGTGTAGAGGGATTTGTGTTTGTTGTGTTTTTGTTCATTAAATAGTGATGGACAAGAGCAGATTGTGATGGAGTTAATAAATGTTAAAAAGCAGCTTTTCATACGATCGCTGCACAGTGAAAAACCAGAAGAACGTGCGTGTGACCCCCGCAATCTGTCCAGTCTGGGGAATTACTGGGGTTAAATAACTCTCCTTCTCTAGAGAGGTGCACGTCAGGCGACGCAAGGGGATATTCAATCACCACTGCATCAACACCATTGCAGCTGCGTCACGTTGACGTGGGAGCATAATTCCAGCTTAAGGCTGTGAGTCCACAGAGCTCATTAAAATGCTCTGAACCTGCTTTTCTCAGCGCTTTACTAATGCTGATGGAAAAAAAGAAGGTCACTGCCCCTGTATGCTTGATCCTTCAGGTTTCATACATTTTGCTCTGAAACTAACTGGACTAAACTGCGTGAAACTGGCAAGAAGACAAATTCATCTGGGTTTTTCTTTTAAATATTGATAATGGTATACTGTTAGACTGATTCTGATTGGCTGCTAGAGAGATGTGCTGCTGATGAGTGCTGCATGCAGACAAGATGAATCATAATAATATAAGGGCATCTCTCCATAATGTGAGCAGCAACTCTGTGCACTGCTGTGATGGAATACTGGTCGTGATTTCTCTGTTTTACTGCATAAACTAACAGCGCCACCCAGGGTTTTGTAGCTGTCATGAGTTCTGTTCTGTGACACGTACACACGTGGACAAAATTGTTGGTACCCCTCTGTTAATGAAAGGAAAACCCACAATGGTCACAGAAATAACTTGAATCTGACAAAAGTGGTAATAAATAAAAATTCTATGAAAATTAACCAGTGAAAATCAGACAATGCTTTTGAATTGTGGTTCAAGAGAATTATTTTAAAAAACAAACTCATGAAACAGGCCTGGACAAAAATGATGGTACCCCTAGAAAAGATTGAAAATAATGTGACCATAGGGACATTATTACCATTACCATAGGGACATTGACCATAGGGACACATGTGTCCTCTAATTAACATCACAGGTGTCTACAAACTTGTAATCAGTCAGTCGGCCTATTTAAAGGGTGACAAGTAGTCACTGTGCTGTTTGGTGACATGGTGTGTACCACACTAAACATGGACCAGAGGAAGCAAAGGAGAGAGTTGTCTCAGGAGATTAGAAAGAAAATTATAGACAAGCATGTTAAAGGTAAAGGCTATAAGACCATCTCCAAGCAGCTTGATGTTCCTGTGACTACAGTTGCACATATTATTCAGAAATTTAAGATCCGCAGGACTGTAGCCAACCTCCCTGGACGTGGCCGCAGGAGGAGACGGATAATACGAATGGTAACAAAAGAGCCCAGAACAACCTCTAAACACATTCATGGTGGACTCCAAGGTCAAGGTACATCAGTGTCAGATCGCACCATCCGTCGTTGTTTGAGCCAAAGTGGACTTCATGGGAGACGACCAAGGAGGACACCACTGTTGAAAACAAATCATAAAAAAGCCAGACTAGAATTTGTCAAACTGCATGTTGACAAGCCACAAAGCTTCTGGGAGAATGTCCTATGGACAGACGAGACAAAATTGGAACTTTTTGGCAAGGCACATCAGCTCTATGTTCACAGACGCAAAAATGAAGCATACCAAGAAAAGAACACTGTCCCTACTGTGAAACATGGAGGAGGTTCTGTTATGTTCTGGGGCTGCTTTGCTGTATCTGGCACAGGGTGTCTTGAATCTGTGCAGGGTACAATGAAGTCTCAAGACTATCAAGGTATTCTAGAGAGAAATGTGCTGCCCAGTGTCAGACAGCTTGGTCTCAGTCGCAGGTCATGGGTCTTGCAACAGGATAATGACCCACAACACACAGCTAAAAACACCCAAGAATGGCTAAGAGTGAAACATTGGACTATTCTAAAGTGGCCTTCTATGAGCCCTGATCTAAATCCTATTGAACATCTGTGGAAGGAGCTGAAACATGTCATCTGGAGAAGGCACCCTTCAAACCTGAGACAACTGGAGCAGTTTGCTCATGAGGAGTGGGCCAAAATACCTGCTGAGAGGTGCAGAAGTCTCATTGACAGTTACAGAAATCGTTTGATTGCAGTGATTGCCTCAAAAGGTTGTGCAACAAAATATTAAGTTAAGGGTACCATCATTTTTGTCCAGGCCTGTTTCATGAGTTTGTTTTTTAAAATAATTCTGTTGAACCACAATTCAAAAGCATTGTCTGATTTTCAGAATCAGAATCAGAATCAGAATCAGGTTTATTGCCATTGTTCATGTAGTACACAAACTAGGAATTTGTCTCGGTACAATGCTGCAACATTAAACATGATAAGATAAGAGAAATAAACTATACATGTAATAAAGTGTAGGATAAGATTAAGTGATACTGGTCAACAGTTAAAATATATATTAGCCAGCAGCAGATACTGTGGAGAACTATATAGTGCAGTCGGTAATGCAGGAAGAAAACAGTGATGATTGACATGAGTCTGGTTGAGCTGCTGTACATGGTGCACGAGAGTCACTTAGTGTTCAGCAGTCTAATGGCAGAGGGGAAGAAGCTGTTCATGTGACGGGAGGTTTTAGTCTGGATGGACCGAAGTCTTCTACCAGAGGGGAGGGGGGCAAACAGTACGTGACCAGGGTGTGAGGGATCGGCTATGATCTGGCCAGCACGCCTCCGGGTCCTGGAGATGTACAGATCCTGGAGAGATGGGAGCTTGCAGCCGATCACCTTCTCAGCAGTGCGCACGACGCGCTGCAGCCTTAGTCTGTCCCTGGCAGTGGCTCCTGCGTACCACACGGTTATGGAGGTGGTGAGGATGGACTCGATGATGGCTGTGTAGAACTGCACTAACATCTTGGTGGGTAGCTTGAGCTTCCTCAGCTGCCGCAGGAAGAACATCCTCTGCTGGGCTTTTTTGATGAGTGAGCTGATGGTCAGCTCCCATTTGAGGTCCCTGGTGATGGTAGTGCCTAGGAAGCGGAAGGAATCAGCAGTGGTGATGGGAGAGCCTGAGAGGGTGAGGGGGGGCAGAGGAGTAGTGACTTTCCTGAAGTCTACAATCATCTCCACTGTCTTCAGAGCGTTCAGCTGCAGGTTGTTATTGCTGCACCAGGACGCCAGCTGGGCCACCTCTCTCCTGTAGGCGGACTCGTCGCCGTTGGAGATGAGCCCGATGAGGGTGGTGTCGTCCGCAAACTTGATCAACTTGACAGACTGGTGGCTGGAGGTGCAGGAGTTGGTGTAAAGGGAGAAGAGTAGGGGGGAAAGTACACAGCCCTGGGGTGATCCGGTGCTGATGCTAGTATAGTCTGAGACAGTCTTTCCCAGCCGCACATGCTGCCTCCGGTCCGTCAGGAAGTCGATGATCCACCTGCAGAGGGAGTCAGGCACGTTGAGCAGGGACAGCTTGTCCCGGAGCAGAGCGGGGCGGATGGTGTTGAATGCGGAGCTGAAGTCCACAAACAGGATCCTGGCGTAGGTTCACGGGGAGTCCAGGTGCTGCAGGATGGAGTGGAGGGCCAGGTTGACTGCATCGTCTACAGACCTGTTGGCTCGGTAGGCAAACTGCAGCGGGTCCAGGAGAGGGGTGGTGATGGACTTGAGGTGGGACAGGACCAGGCGCTCAAAGGACTTCATGACTACAGAGGTGAGCGCTACAGGTCTGTAGTCATTAAGTCCAGTGATCCGTGGCTTCTTGGGGACAGGGATGATGGTGGAGGATTTGAGGCAGGATGGCACGTGGCATAACTTAAGGGAGGTGTTAAAAATGTCTGTGAATACAGGAGCCAGCTGTTTCGCACAGAGTCTCAGGGTGGAGGGAGACACGCCGTCTGGGCCGGGGGCCTTGCGCGGGTTCAGTCTGGAGAACTGTTTGAGCACATCCTGCTCACTGATGATAAGGGGAGGGGGGGGTGCCTTAAATGAAGTAGGGAATGTGGAGGCTGTGGAGCTGGAGGGAGGGGGGGAGTTGGACACAGATGACGAGGTGTCAAAACGGGCATAGTGTTGGGACAGTCTCTGACAAAGGGCTTTGTCATCCTGACCTTTAGGAGCCTGAGGCCGATAGTTGGTGATCTGCCTCAGTCCTCTCCACACGGAAGCCGAATCATTAGCAGTGAACTGCTGCTGGAGTCTCTCTGAGTACACAGATTTACATTGGTTGATTTTCATAGAATTTTTATTTATTACCACTTCTATCAGATTCAAGTTATTTCTGTGACCATTGTGGGTTTTTCTTTCATTAACAGAGGGGTACCAACAATTTTGTCCACAGCTGTACATACCCTCTATACAACAAATATATCAGGCTAGACAGTTGAAACTAGTGCATTTTAGCTGCATCCTGAAATTTCACCTTGAAGTCAAATATCCCTAACTTTTTGTGAGTAGTGTATATGTACTGTATATAATTTATAAACTCCTCTTGAAATAACTTTTAATACTTTATTTAAATTGTTTTACCCATGAAGGCCCTGACAGGGGGAAATAACTATTTGCACCTTTATAAAGGGGTGAGAGGGGCCTCAGACAACATCCATCATTACTGTTAATGCAAAATTCAGTCTCTCAAACACTTCATTCAGCCAGGGTGAATTTTACTGTGACGTTAATGAACCCTAGAACACTAACGTTAAATTTAGTAACACTATCAGAACACTAACATCGGGTGATTTTCACCTGAACTTAGTGTTCTAGGGTTAATTAGAAATCAAAAGAATGCAACACAGAATACTGTTTTCATTCCAGGCTTTTTGTGGGCCCCTTCCTGCAGTGGTCCCTGGGTAAACAGTACCCCTCCCCCCCCAGTGTGATGCCCCCTCCTGTAGAAGAGCTGCAGTGGCCTCCGCTCACTTTTCCTGCTGTTGAGATAGGGAGGAACCTCTCTGTGTGGCATCAGGCTGGCTGCAGCCAGGGCTCCAGCGCATGCAGCAGGGAGGAGGGATCATACCATTTGTGTGTGGGGAGGTCATTTTCCACCCATCCATCCATCTTCTACCACTTTTGTGGAGGTCCGGGTCATGGAGGCAGCAGTTCAAGCAGAGAAGCCTAGACTTCCGTCTCCCCAGCCACCTGCTCCAGCTCTTCAGAGAGGATACCAAGATGATCCCAGACCAGCTGGGAGACGTAGTCTCTCCAGCATGTCCTGCGTCTGCCTCAGGGTCTCCTCCCAGTTCAGCATCATGTCCCCAAAACACCTCAAGTGGGAAGCGTCCATGAGGCATCCTGATGAGATGCCCACACCACCTCAACTGGATCCTTTCAGTGTGGAGGAGCAGCGGTTCTACTCTGAGCCTCTCCTGGATGACTGAGCTCCTCACCCTATCTCTGAAGGTGAGTCCAGCAATCCTACGGAGAAAGCTCATTTCAGCCGCTTGAATCCACGATCTCATTCTTTCAGTCATTACCCAAAGCTCATGACCATAGGTGAGGGTAGGAACGTAGATTGACCGGTAAATCGACAGCTTTGCTTTAGAGCTCAGCTCCCTCTTCACCACAACAGACCGGTACAACGTCCACATCACTGCAGATGCTGCTCCGATCCATCTGTCAATCTCTCGCTCCATTCTCCCCTCACTCCTGAATGAGACCCGAGATACTTAGACTCCTCCACTTGGGGCAGGAGCTTGTCCATAACCCAGAGAGGACAATCCACCTTTTTCCAGCTGAGGACCATGGACTCAGACTTGGAGGGGCTGATTCTCATCCCAGCTGCTTCACACTCAGTAGCAAACCGTCCCAGTAAGACCTGTAGGTCATTGGTGGATGAAGCCAGCAGGACATCATCATCTGCAAACAGCAGAGATGAGATCCTGTGGTCACCAAGCATGACACCCTCCATTCCTTGGCTGCACCTAGAAATCCTGTCCATAAAAACTGTGAACAGGATCGTGGACAAAGGGCAGCCTTGGTGGAGTCCAACTCTCACTGGAAACCAGTTTGACTGGGTGTTGGCAGTAGGAACCAAACTCCTGCAACAGTTTTCATTTTCCTTTTTAAAAGTTTAAACAACAAACTGCTTGTTATATCTAGAAATGAGGGAGTCGGAGGTGAGACTACATGCAACATAGAACTCTCCTTTATTACACAGAACAAGGGGTTTATATACAAAGGGGTTGTGCCAACCTCACGCCATTGTAGGGGGTGGGCACTGCCACACATGTGCACACATCCATCATTCCACCTCCCTTAGAAAAATGAGAAATCACACACGACATTAAAAAAACTCCCAAATTTCAAACCTGAATCACACACTAAGAACAAGGGAATTAGCATATTATAATAAAACAAACCTTTAACATTCACACAAAATAATTCAACATGGACCTTGTCTCTATGAAACTGATAAAATAACCCATATTATACACAGTCACTCACTCACATGCACACCAGCAAACAATATATATATATATTTACATAAAACACACTTTATCAAATATGTACAGATATTTACACAAATAAAATTTTCTCAGGTAACTCCAATGTTCCTGGGCAACCACCACCTATTAATTAGCCATGGAGGGCCTGGGCAACCCCACGGCATATGTGGCCGTAGCTGTTTTCCCCCTCCAGGGTCGATGCCCCCCTCCCTGGCAAAGATGTCTTTAATCGGAGGCCCAGGACAGCCCCATGGTGTCTGACACCCGGCCGTCGTCTGCCCCAACAATCAAAGTCCCTCTTCTTGGCAAAAATGTCTTTAACAGCCATAAGGAGCTTCTTCTCTCTCGGCTCGCAGTGCCGTTCGGTGCGCCGTTTCCCCGTGTCTGACGAGCTGCTCCTGACTGCCTCACACACCGCTGTCATGGCTCGAGACACTCCAGCCCCCAGTGGCCGCACCTCGGAGAGAAATGAAGTCTGTTCGGCAGCATCATCCGCTGTCTCGGGCACCTCACCGTACCATCCAGTGACCTCGTCCCAGGCACATGGAGCTCTGGCACTGAGGCACTGAATGACCTCCATAGCGCACGGCTGCTGCTCACTCCTGGAGTCGTCCGTTGCCTCTGTTCTCACGGTCTCGGCCTCCCGCTGTTCAACCTTCAACAGCGGGGTTGGTTCCTGCTGCACTTCCTCTCTGCTGACTTTGCACACCGCGGCGTCTGAACCGTCAGCGCCGTGGTCCCACACCAGACTGGGCTCCACAGCTGGCCCACTGTCTTCAGCAACCGGGAACATTTCCATGACCTGTCCCGGCCCCTCCTCTTGGCAGCTCTCTCCTTCAGAGTGTGGAGTAGGCGCTCTGGGGTCGGTGCTTTGCTGTGTCGTCAACGTACCCAGCTGCAGCTGCTGTCCCTCGGGGCCCTTGGTGATGCTCCCATCGGCCCTATCCTCTGACCCAGGCATCTCATCCCCGTTCTCAACACCCTCCTCCAGGATGCACCGCTGCATTATCACCATACTCGGGTGCGGCTGCTCTCCCTCTGGGCTCTCAGGGTCGCTCCCATTGGTTCCACTGTCAGTTTGCTGCTGTTCTCCCTCTGGGTTCTCAGCACCACTCATCAGCCATACCACCCTCCCCCCAACATGGACGCCATGTCGCTGCTGACGGTACTCTCGGTACAGGTGTCCCGCTGCGTCGTCTCCGCGTCCTGCAGTTGTTGCTCTTCCCCGGGGTCTTCAGCCTGCATGGTCTCGCTCTCCAGCTGGGTATCCTCCACAACCGGCCGCTGCTGCTGCTCACCTAGCATGCAAACTGTCACGCCGCGCCATTCATCAGCGGCGCCACCTGCTCACGCACCTGCCAATCATCAGCGGCGAGGGATAAAGGCCGTCTCGCCCGGAGGCTCGGCCTGAAGCCGTCAGACTTCGTCCCTCACCGTTGTGAGCATACTTCCCTTCAGCGTAACCATTTTGGTAAGAAGATCGCTTACCTTTTCTCTTCAGTCTTCTCCCCTGTGCACAGGTGGATTCCCCAGCGGCGGACATCTCCACTCCATCGCCCAATCCTCGCTGCTGCACGGAGCTCTCCAGGTGGCTGTCTTCCGGGCTTCACCCCCTTGTTGTGCCAGCTGTCCTGACCCACCAAGTAAGTCCTTCTCTCGCCATAAATTCCTCCTGTGTTGGTGTATGCCCGTCACCCTCTCCCTGTGCTCTCTCCATAGGGTTGCTCGGCTGTACGGTCACCTGCCTCTGTGCCTGGAGCAGACACCATCACCAACACATTTACATCCCGCAGACACGCACTCATTCACTCCTGTTGTTAATAAACTCTTTGAACTACTCTAAGCCTGTGTGTGTGCGTCTCCTGAGCCGTGCGTTATGTCAGTACGGCTTCAGCAGAGCGGCTCGGCGGACGGCGGGCTCGCACACCGGTTTTCCACTCTCGAGGCTAGAGTGGATCAAATAGCTTATCAACAACAGGTGATCTTTAATCAATTATTGAATTTAACTAACCGGTTGGGCCGCTTGGATCCTCAACAGCCGTTCCCCCCGGCTCGCCAGGGTGGCGCGGCTCCTGCTGTTCCAGCGGCCGTCCAGCCGGCTCCAGTGGCACCGGTTCGGCTCACACCGATTCCGACCCCCGCCCGCTTTAGCGGTAAGCTCGGCGGAGCGCGGGGGTTCATTATGCAGTGTGAGTCCGTGTTCCACCGTGTGCCCGGAGATTTTCCCTCGGATCACAGTCGGATTGGTTACATAGGGAATCTTCTGGAGGGGCGTGCGTTAACTTGGACCTACGCCGTAATGGCGAGGCCCAGTTATGCCACCCTCACCTATGACCAGTTCGTGAGGCGCTTCCTGGAGGTCTTTGACCATTCTCAAACCGAGACGGTCCAGGTCGATCGGCTCCTCGCTCTCCAGCAGGGAGGCCGGTCGGCAGCGGACTACTCGGTCGACTTCCGGGTAGCGGCGGAGGAATTGGGCTGGGAGGATCGCTCCCTCTGTGGCCTGTTCCTCCGCAGCCTCAATAGTGATCTGAGGGATGAACTGGCTGGACGGGATATCCCTGGGACGCTAGCGGAGCTGACATCCTTAGCGATAAGTTTGGATAACAGGCTGCGCGAGCGCTCCTCGGGGCGGAAGTCTTCTTCTTCTCGCCCTCGTGGAGTCTCGCCGCACCTGTTCCAAGCTCGCCCCCTGGCGGCGCCGCCAGCATTGTGCCCCGAGGAGTCGGAGCCGATGGTGACGGGCTGGACCAAGCTTTCCCCTGCGGAGAAACAACGCCGCCGTGAGTTGGGCCTCTGCATGTATTGCGGAGGTGATCAACACACTGTGGAGCGTTGCCCGCGGAAAGCCAGTCGGCGGGGTCCGCGAATCGCTGTAGGGAGCCTCGCGGATCCCAACCGGTTAGACTCTCTCACCCAATTAAAGCTGCCCATCCGTTTTTGCCACAATCCCACTGGGCACCTCACCCACGCACTGGTGGATTCGGGCGCAGAGGGCAGCTTCATTTCACAAGGCCTGGCAACCCGATTGGGCATCCGCTGTCAGGCATTAAAACACCCCATCTCCCTGGTCCATCTCTCCCGTGCCTCCCTTGGGAGAGTTTCTCACCAGACCATGCCTGTCCCAGTCATCATCTCAGGGAACCACCGGGAGGAGATGGTATTTTACGTCCTGCCCAACTCTGTGTCGCCCGTCATCCTGGGGTATCCCTGGCTACGCCTCCACAACCCTGTCCTGGACTGGAGGTCCGCTGGGGTATCGGCATGGAGTACCTTCTGTATGGGCACCTGCCTTCAGTCCGCTGCCTGCTCCCCATCCGCGGCTCCCCCTGTGGCGGATACAGCACCTCCGGACCTGTCACTGGTGCCTCCAGAATTTCACGACCTGGGTATGGTATTTAGCAAATCGAAAGCTATGTCTCTTCCCCCGCATCGACCATATGACTGTGCCATCAACCTCCGCCAGGGGGCTCCCCTGCCATCTGGTCGGCTCTACAGCCTGTCGGCGCCGGAGAAGGAGACCATGAATACATACCTAAAGGAATCTCTGAGCGCTGGGATTATTCGCCCATCGTCGTCACCCGTGGGGGCAGGGTTTTTCTTTGTCGGGAAAAAGGACGGATCCCTCCGCCCCTGCATAGACTACCGAGCGCTGAATGACATCACTGAGAGGGACCGTTACACCCTGCCCCTCATGGACACTGCCTTTCACTCCCTCCAGGGGGCGACCTGGTTTACCAAGCTGGATTTACGCAGCGCTTACCACCTCGTCCGGATCCGGGAGGGAGATGAATGGAAGACAGCCTTCCGTACCCCGAACGGCCACTTTGAGTATCTCGTCATGCCGTTCGGGCTGACCAACGCTCCTGCCGTCTTTCAGCGCCTCATTAATGACGTCCTCCGGGATTTCATCGGCCTTTTTGTGTTCGTCTACCTGGATGACATCCTTATCTTCTCCAGGTCCAGGGACGAGCACCAGGTCCATGTGAGGCGGGTCCTCCAAAGACTGCTGGAGAATCGTCTGTACGTGAAGGCTGAGAAATGCGAATTCTACGCTAGGACCACATCCTTCCTGGGATTCATCATCGCTCAAGATCAGGTGCTCCCAGACCCAGAGAAGGTGAAGGCGGTGGTGGAGTGGCCTACTCCCGCATCCCGGAAGCAGGTGCAACAGTTTGTTGGCTTCGCCAATTTTTACCGCCGCTTTGTCCCAAATTTCAGCTCGATCGTCGGACCGCTGACCCGCCTCACGTCCCCGAAGGTCCCGTTCCGGTGGACTGAAGAGGTCGCTGCTGCCTTTAGGGCGCTGAAGGCGGAGTTCTCCTCCTCCCGGGTCCTTCGCCAGGTCGACCCCGCGCTGCAGTGCATTGTGGAGGTGGACGCATCGGACACGGGAGTGGGAGCAGTGTTATCCCAGCGGTCACCTGACGATGGCGCCAAGCGGCCGTGCGCCTTCTTCTCCCGGCGCCTGTCCCCGGCGGAGAGGAACTACGATGTGGGGGACAGAGAGCTCCTGGCCATTAAACTCGCCTTACAGGAGTGGCGCCACTGGCTAGAGGGGGCGGACCTGCCGTTTGTGGTCCTGACGGACCACAAGAACTTGGAGTATTTACGATCTGCCAAGCGCCTGAATGCCCGCCAGGCGCGCTGGTCTTTGTTCTTCGCCAGGTTCCGCTTCTCGATCACCTTCAGGCCGGGCTCCAAAAACGGCCTGCCTGACGCCCTCTCTAGGCAGTTCACCCCCGTGGAGGCTGAGGAGACGCCCCACACTATCCTGCCCAGGTCGTGCGTCCTCGGTGCCATCTCTTGGGACATTGAAGACAAGATCCGGAAGGCGCAGGAGGTGGAACCTGATCCTGGCGGCGGACCGGAGGGAAGACTGTTCGTCCCATCTGCGGTCCGAGGAGAGGTCATCCACTGGCTCCACACCTCCCGGCTCACCTGTCATCCCGGCACCTCTCGGATGATCAGCCTCCTCCAGCGGTCCTTTTGGTGGCCAGGCCTGCGGAGGGATGCAGCCCGCTACGCCCGGGCTTGCCCAATCTGTGCCACCAGCAAGTCGGGAAATGCCCCCCCCAGCGGGTCTGCTCCAGCCTCTGCCCGTCCCCGGCAGGCCCTGGTCGCACATCGCACTGGACTTCGTCACCGGACTCCCCGTTTCCAACTCCTTTGACACCGTCCTGACCATTGTGGACCGTTTCTCCAAGGCGGCGCACTTCATTCCCCTGCGGGGTCTCCCTACTGCCCTGGAGACGGCGGGCCTCCTCGTCCAACACGTGGTCAGGCTGCACGGGATTCCGGTGGACGTGGTCTCGGACCGGGGCCCCCAATTTTCGTCCGAGGTTTGGAGATCCTTCTGTAACGCCATCGGAGCCAAGGTGAGCCTCTCCTCCGGCCATCACCCCCAGTCTAACGGGCAGTGTGAGAGGACCAATCAGGAGCTGGAGGCTGCGCTCCGCTGTGTTACCAGATCCAAGCCGACGTCCTGGAGCAACCATCTCGCCTGGGTGGAGTATGCCCACAACACCGCCCGCTCTTCTGCAACGGGGATGTCCCCCTTCAAGGCGTCCCTGGGTTACGACCCCCCGCTGTTTCCAGCGCAGGAGAACGAGGTGACTGTCCCCTCCGTTAGGGCGCACCTTAGGCAGTTCCGCTCCACCTGGGCTGCCGCGCGTCATGCGCTTTTACGCACAGCGGAGCGCAACAGGACCGTGGCGGACCGGCACAGAAGACCTGCCCCGGCGTACAGAGTTGGGCAACTCGTGTATGTGTCTACCCAGGACGTCACATTAAAAGGCGAGAGGAGGAAGCTGGCACAGCGATTCATGGGTCCCTTTCCCGTCACCCGGATCATCAACCCGGTGGCTGTGCGCGTGGCTATCCCCCCCTCCCTCCGCATCCATCCCACTTTCCATGTGTCGAGGGTGAAACTGGCAGTCACTGACCCCCTTTGCCCTCCTCCTGCAGCGCAACCCGCGCCCCGGATGGTTGGTGGCCATCCGGCCTGGTCCGTCTCCTCCATCCTGGACTCCCGGCGCCGAGGCCGTGGGTTGCAATACCTGGTGGACTGGGAGGGCTATGGGCCCGAGCATCGGCAATGGGTGCCCCCGTCGTTTGTGTTGGACCCATCGCTCATCGCGGACTTCCACCGAGCGCACCCGGATAAGCCATCGCCAGGAGGCGCTGCTAGAGGGGGGAGTACTGTCACGCCGCGCCATTCATCAGCGGCGCCACCTGCTCACGCACCTGCCAATCATCAGCGGCGAGGGATAAAGGCCGTCTCGCCCGGAGGCTCGGCCTGAAGCCGTCAGACTTCGTCCCTCACCGTTGTGAGCATACTTCCCTTCAGCGTAACCATTTTGGTAAGAAGATCGCTTACCTTTTCTCTTCAGTCTTCTCCCCTGTGCACAGGTGGATTCCCCAGCGGCGGACATCTCCACTCCATCGCCCAATCCTCGCTGCTGCACGGAGCTCTCCAGGTGGCTGTCTTCCGGGCTTCACCCCCTTGTTGTGCCAGCTGTCCTGACCCACCAAGTAAGTCCTTCTCTCGCCATAAATTCCTCCTGTGTTGGTGTATGCCCGTCACCCTCTCCCTGTGCTCTCTCCATAGGGTTGCTCGGCTGTACGGTCACCTGCCTCTGTGCCTGGAGCAGACACCATCACCAACACATTTACATCCCGCAGACACGCACTCATTCACTCCTGTTGTTAATAAACTCTTTGAACTACTCTAAGCCTGTGTGTGTGCGTCTCCTGAGCCGTGCGTTATGTCACAAACCTCCAGTCTCGGGGGGAAATCACAGGCGGTCGGCCCAATGCTAGCCTTAGCTTTAGCGAGTATCTCGCGTATGGCTCCAGTCTCCCAGTGTTCCAACAACTCCAGCACTTCTTCTAGTGATGGCGGCTCCCTAGCCGACAACAGCGTCTCACACAGCCAAATATCATTGGTGCCATGGGCCAACGTAGCCGTCACCATGCCGTCCTCAATCCCACACTTCCTAGCTAGTTTACGAAGCCTCGACAAAAAGGACTTATGGGACTCATCCATCTGCTGTTTAAGGCTGAAAAACTTGAACTTGTTCTTGGAGCGAGTGTAGGAGTCTCCGCACCCGTTACTCATGTTTCTAAAATAACTCCAGTTTACCTCGTCGCCAAATGTTAGATCTAGAAACGAGGGAGTCGGAGGCAAGACTACATGCAACATAGAACTCTCCTTTATTACACAGAACATGGGTTTATATACAAAGGGGTTGCGCCAACCTCATGCCATTGTAGGGGGTGGGCACTGCCACACACACACACACACACACATCCAACACTACTGAATATGTTCTGGATGTTATTTCAGCTTGTCAAAGACCAACTAAAATTTTATAATCCCAGCTTTTCTCACTCCAGTTTTTAGGGCTGCTGAGTTTCAATTTAGGGGTGCTCCACCCCTAAAAAAGGCCTAACACCACCCACGGTATCACATCTCATCAGAAATGTTAAAGGAGTTCCAGTGGTTCCAGTTTTGTTGCTTTGAGGTTTGTAGAGAAGTGAATAGAGTCCATGTTTGTCTATTAATTGTCCTGAAGTTCACACAGTTGCTGGTTTATTTTTTAACAAGGGGATGGTGGTTGTGGGCAGATTCAGAAATTTAGCAGACGGTGGGAGACGCGAGCAGTGAAGATGGCTGCTTAGGTGAGGAGCACCGCAGTGCAGACAGCCTTTTTTTCTTCTACAAGGGCGTTTTTCTCTTGTTTCCTCAGCTGAAACTGTTGTCACTGTTACTGCATTTTGCATTGGGACTGGATTTGTGGAGAACAGGATTAGTATGCCAACGCAACAACAGAAACTTAATCTTCACTCCAAAGCCGGTGCTAGCAAGGAAAATCTGGCTAAAGCTGGTGATACCACAACGAGCCCTTCTCCCTCTCCGCCACCTTCAACAGGTGCAGGTGTTGCCAAAGACCAAATGGCGGAGGACATCTCTAAGATCTTTGCACTGTTGAAGGAAATATCGGAGAGGCAAGACGCCAAACTTAATTCTATTGAGGCGTCAATGAGGGCGGTGGACACCAAGTTAACGGAGTTAGCTACCCGGCTGGGAGATGTGGAGTCTCGCATCGCTTTTCTTGAGGATGCTAATACAGCTCTGGATGCTAATCCCCCCGCAACCCAGACGCAGGTAGAAGATTTACTTTTGAAGCTGGACGATCTGGAAAATAGATCACGCCGAAACAATCTACGCTTTGTAGGCTTTCCAGAAAATTGTGAAAAATCAGATGCCCTTACCTTCATGCGCAAAGCTATCCCAGATCTGCTGAAAATGGAGTTCCCTGGAGGGCTGGAAATTGACCGTGCGCATCGGAGCCTCGCCGGACGCAGACCTGACGGCCAGCCACCCAGGGCTATCCTGATTCGACTTCTGCGCTTCCAGGATAGGGAGCGTATTGTGGAGGCAGCGCGCAGGATGGGAAAGCTGGATTGGAATGGTCATCACATCATGATTTTCCCGGATTATTCCAGACGAGTATCCGAGACGAGAGCAGCGTTCAAGCAGTGTAAACACCTGCTGCACCAGAAGAAGATTGCATTCTCTCTCAGGTACCCTGCAGTTCTCGTTGTGAAGTTGGCAAGTGGTAAACAGGAGTTCACTGACCCTAAGAAAGCATTGAATCTGATTCTTTCACTACTGTGAGACAATGATGAACAATGGTATGAATATATGCTATATGTTTATTTGTTATATATTTTTGACGGAGGATTTGATGCAGTATTAATGTAAGGTTCCTTTTTTTTTTTTTTATTGCCCACGCTTTATTGTTTATAGGCATGAGGCTGCTGCGATGTTGCGGCTCTCCCTAAGTTTGTTGCTCTGTTCACAGTCACGGTCCTAGAGTTTTTTATTTTCTTTTTTTTGGTTGGTGCGGTTTTTGTGCACCGATGGGTGACATTGGTTTCAGGTCACCGATTATGTTACTTTATGATTATGTGGTTTTCGTTTCTTTTTTTTGTATTTTTAATTTTTATTGTGTTTGTCTTTTGCCCAGTGAGGGGGTTTTTGGTGGAGAATTGCTGGATATTTTGGATGGTAATATGTACCGTTTATGATGTCGGCTAATTGTCAGAGCTTTCTTAACCTCATTACTTGGAATGTTAAAGGCCTTAACCACCCAATTAAGAGGAAAAAAATTTTGGCGTTTATTAAATCAAAAAAAGTGGATGTAGCATTGCTTCAAGAGACCCACCTCACTAAAACAGAATCTAAAAAACTCTGTCGGGACTGGGTGGGCCATGGGTTTTCGTCTTGTGGTAATAGCCAGAGCAAGGAGGTGGCAATCCTTATTCATAAACATTTGCAGTTCAAGTGTCTAAAAGAGGTTAGTGATGATGATGGACGACTCCTTATAATTCTTATAGAAATTCAGGGCCATAGGATGATACTCGCTAATGTCTATGCACCAAATATAGTTGATTGTGCATTTTTTGCACAATTGGAACACGAATTAAGCGAAATGGGTAATTATCCCATTTTAGTAGGCGGGGATTTTAATCAGGTCATGGACAACATTTTAGATCGGAGCACCCCCTCACAGCGTTCATCTAAATCTGGCTCTATATTGAAAGACATGTGCAATGCAATTGGTTTGGTAGATGTTTGGCGGCTTTTTAATCCGTCCACAAGGGATTACACTTTTTATTCCACTGCTCATAATGTGTTTTCCAGGATTGATTATTTTTTAATGTCAAAATTTTCTGTTTCTTCTGTAAATTCGAGCTTCATTGGTAGCATAATACTATCAGATCATGCCCCTGTTTTTTTACATATGATCCCGCCTTGTCAGTTAAAAAAAAATTCTAGATGGAGGCTTAATTCAAGCTTTCTTCTTAATCCAGATTTTGTGTCCTCTTTGAAAGCAGAGATCTCCTTATATCTTGAGACAAACTGGGATTCTGCTCCCTCTGCCAGGGTTGCTTGGGAGGCCTTTAAGGCATTTATTAGGGGACATATTATTCAATATGCATCTTTTAAAAAGAAAACTAACATTGCTAAACAGATTGATTTGGAGAGAAGAATAGCCATATTAGAGACTTCATTCAAACAAGACACAAATTTAGTAAATTTGTCACCCCTTCTGAAGCTTAAGTATGAGCTGAATTCAATCCTAACACAAAAAGTTGAGTTTTCCCTATTTCGCCTTAGGCATAAACAGTTTGAGGAGGGGGATAAAGCTGGCAAAATGCTGGCTAGATATATTAAAATGAAAGAAGCTCAGTGTACTATATCTGCTATTAGGACACAGGATGGTACTCTGGTGTCAGACTTAAATGAAATTAATGGTGCTTTCAGAGAATTTTACACTTCGCTTTATTCTTCTGAAATGGAGGCTGGATCTCAAGAGATCTATGCATTTTTATCATCCCTATCTTTGCCCTCCCTAACGAAGGAACAAATAGACTTACTTGACGCCCCAATTACTAAAGAGGAAATTGTGAAAGTTATTAAGAGCTTCCCGACTGGAAAGGCACCGGGCCCTGATGGATTCACTGCAGAATTTTACAAGGCCTGTGTTGATGAGCTTTCTCCTTTACTTTTAGAAATGTTTGCGGAATCTTTTGAACAAGGCCGTCTGCCCCCTTCTTTAACAGAGGCTTTCATTTCGCTTATTTTAAAAAGCAATAAAGATCCGTTAGAGTGTAAGAATTATAGACCAATTAGTCTTAAACTGTGACTGTAAAGTTCTCTCCAAAATTTTGGCATTAAGATTAGATAAAGTAATGATATCTCTTATAAATCCTGATCAGGTGGGTTTTATTCATTCCAGGGGTACGGCAGACAATATTAGGCGATTTATTGATATCATATGGTTAGTTCAAAATGATCCCTCACTTGCACACCTCTCTCCAGTGGCAGCCCTCTCCCTGGATGCTGAAAAAGCATTTGACAGGGTTGAGTGGCAGTATCTCTTTGCAACTCTAGAGACTTATGGTTTTGGTTCAAAGTTTCTTTCTTGGATTAAATTACTATATAATGAACCTAGAGCTTCAGTGATATCAAATCGAGTTACATCACAGTCTTTTAGACTTTATAGGGGTACGCGCCAGGGCTCCCCTTTAAGTCCCCTGCTTTTCGCTTTGGCATTAGAACCATTAGCTGTTGCTATCCGCAAAGACGGCAATTTTCCAGGTATTCAGGTCCATGGCAGTACCCATAAGATAATGTTGTATGCTGATGATGCATTGGTACTGATTACACAACCTCAAAAATCAATTCCAGCTCTCCTTAAAATTATTAACCAATTTTCACGTTTGTCTGGTTATAGAGTTAACTGGATAAAATCAGAAATTCTCCCTCTAACATCTTATTGCCCTAAAACACTGTTTACATTTGGTCAAAGTATAGGCTTTTCTTGGCCAAAATTAGGAATTAAATATCTTGGCATCCTGTTTCCTCACACTTTATCAGATCTGATTCAGATTAATTTTGAGCCCTTGCTCGAAAAATTTAAAATACACATAGAAAGATGGTCGCCTCTTTTTTTGTCTCTCTGGGGCAAGGTCAATGTTATTAAGATGATTTGTGCACCCTGATTTAATTACCTTCTGCAATCCCTTCCTCTTAGGATCCCAATTGGTTATTTTCGACAATTTGATAGGTTGTGCAATAAGTTTTTATGGAATGGTAAGCGCCCTAGATTAAAGTTGAAAAGATTACAGAAGTCTACAGATTCAGGAGGTTTGGGGGTCCCAAATTTGGTTTTATATCATTACGCTTTTAGTCTTAGACATTTGATTCATTGGGCTCTCCCCCCTGAGAGAGCTCCCCCTTGGTTTTATTTGGAGAGTTACTTGAGCAGCCCTCTTCCCCTAGTACATCTAATCACAATCAAACTTTCTTCTGAATTTCAGTCACATCCTATTATATCCTTTTTACAATACGTTTGGAAAAGAGTTGCATCTATACTAGAGTTTAGCTCTCATCTTCATTCTATGGCTTCTATTTGGCTTAACCCAAGTCTCCATATTGGAAAATCCCCATTTATGTGGAAAATCTGGGTGAAAAAGGACATTTTGATGTTAAAAGATCTATATGAAGGGGGAGCTCTCAAATCATTTGATGTTCTACGGGCACAGTATGGACTACCACAGAATCAGTTTTGGAAATATTTACAACTTCGACATCTGCTGTGTCAAGTCTTTGGATCTGCAACTACCCCTCCTCCTGATGCAGATTGGCTCATCCAGGCATTGAGTTCCTGTGGCAAAAGATCTAAGGCCTCAAATTTCTATTTAATGCTCCTTAAGAGCTCAAATAAAGATTCTACATTCCTTAAACACGTATGGGGAAAAAGATCTGAATTCACAATTTACTGATGTTGAATGGGCAAATATTTTAAAGAATGGGAAGAAAGTGTCTAGGGAATTGAAAACCAGACTTGTTCAATTTAAAATTTTGAATCGATTTTACTGGACACCTCGTAAAATGTTGAGAGCGAATCTCATTCACTCTTCAAGCTGCTGGAGATGTCTACAGGGGGAGGGGACATTAATCCATATGATCTGGAGTTGTTCGGTAATACA
Source organism: Pholidichthys leucotaenia (assembly GCA_020510985.1). Classification (NCBI taxonomy): domain Eukaryota; kingdom Metazoa; phylum Chordata; class Actinopteri; order Cichliformes; family Pholidichthyidae; genus Pholidichthys; species Pholidichthys leucotaenia. The sequence goes on along the minus strand of JAJAQF010000085.1, from coordinate 25,420 downwards.
GGACTTTTGGTTGCAGATCCATAGACATATTATGACAATTGTTAAGCAAGAAGTGCCATTTACTCAGAGACTTTTTGTCCTTGGGGATCCATCAATGATTCAGGACCCAATCTCTGATGCCGAGTGGATTCAGACTGCTTTGATGCTGGGCCGAAAGTTGATCACTTTTTACTGGAAATCTTCCTCTGCCCCACCCGTAGCTCAATGGCTCAGGGAGTTGGGCAAGCTTGCTGCACTAGAACGCCTCTCATATAAACTTCTGGACAGGATGGACAGCTTCTATAATAAGTGGGGATCCTATCTTACCTTTATAGGTGTAGTAGATTAAGCTAATCATCTTAAGAGTATTAGGGTGGAAATGGAATGTTTTATCCTCTCACTGGGTATATTTGTTTTTTGTTTTTTTGTTTTTTTTTTGTTTTTTTTGTTTGTTTTGTTTGTTTTTGTTTTATTTTCTAAATTGAAAACCCAATAAAAATTCAAATTACAAAAAAAAAGAAATTTAGCAGACGGTGGAAATGGAATTTAGTACAAATTAAGGTGCAAAATTATGATAAAAGATGCTCATTTACTATTTAAAAGAGAAAAATTTACTATAAACAAGTCCAAAACTTATAACAAAAAGTGACATTTTAATGAGGAAAAAACTTCCAAATAATGGGGGAAAAAAAACAAATTTCCAAGAAAAAAAGTCAAACATTCACAACAATAAAGTAACATTGACAAGAAAAAAATTGCCAATTTTTGACTTTATTATAATTTTATAAAAACTTTTTTCTCTTATAAAGTCCAATTTTCTCACCAATTATTGAGGTTTTTCTTGGAAACTTGAATATTTTTGTACAAAGTTATAACTTTTTTAAAATAAAATTCTTTTTCCTAGAAAATTTAATATTCTTTATAGTAAATGTTGTATTTTTTCCTCTAAATTTGTGCTGTTTTGTGATAAAATTGTTGCCTTTCCCCCACAAACCTTGACACCAATATCCTGTAGATTTACCCCTTTGTCCTCACATGTCCATGATGTCTCTTGTCCATGTGCTCCTGTCCTCTCACTGAGAACTAAGTTGTCCTCTAGAAACTCTCCTACAGTCTTTATGGGCATGGAGGGGGCAGCTTAACAGAGGGCAGCGTTTGGGTCATTTTACTGACAAGGACAATGGACTTGTTCAGTTTTGGCAAAGATTGATTTATTTTGAACAGATATTTATGTTTTCAATGGAAGCTGCCCATTTTTGTCCTGTAAATACAGTGGGGCAAAAAAAGTATTTAGTCAGCCACCAATTGTGCAAGTTCTCCCACTTAAAAGATGAGAGAGGTCTTCAATTTTCATCATAGATATACCTCAACTATGAGAGACAAAATGAGGAAAAAAAAAATCCAGAAAATCACATTTAAGGATTTTTTTTTATTTTTTTTATTTAAGTTTTTGTAAAGGGTATACAGGTCATTACAGCATTGCATTGTTTACATTTTCATCACGTGTTCCCTTATTTTTTGCTATTTGACAACATTGGTAGGATAGTTATTACAACAACCCCCCCCTTTTTTTTAAAGTGAAAGAAAAAGTGAAATTAAGGAGAATTAAATAAAAAAAACAAACAAACGAATAAACAAACAAACAGAACAGCAAAAAACAAACAAACAGAAAATTAAGTAATTAAAAGTAAAAGATCAACTGAGTAGCATTGGAACAAAGAGCGGAACCATTATTGAAATGGTATTTGTCAAAGATTAGATCTAATGGAAGACACATATGCGATCCAGGGTTGCCAAAAGTTTATGAACCCATCCATGTCCTGTCTCAGTGCGAATGTCAACTTTTCCATCGAGTAAATGTCTTGAATCACGTTAATCCAATCTTCAGGTGTAGGACAGTCCTTCAGCATCCATTTTTTAGTTAGGGCTTTTTTACTTGCCAATATTAAAACATTGAATAAGTATTTATCTCCTCGTCTTTCCAGTGAGTCCGGTAATAAACCCAAATACAAAGTTACAAAAGAAAATGGAACTGTTATTTTGAATATTTTCCCCAATATTGTCTGTACGTTGGACCAATATTGGTGGATAACTGGGCATGACCAAAACACATGAAAATGATTTGCAGTCTTTTCACCACACAAGCGCCAACAGTTCAACCCCTTATGGGTAAATTTGTTTTGTGCAGGTGTTCTGAAAAATCTTATCAAGTTTTTCCATCCAAATTCTTTCCACTGCAGGGATGAGGTACTTTTCCATTGCTGTTTATTTAGCTTTTCCCATATTTCCAATTGTAAAGTGAAATTCCCCTCTTTTTCCCATCTCTCTTTTATATATGATGTGTTGTCTCCTTTTAAGTCTTGAAGACCTTGGTATATTTTAGAAATGTATCTGATCCCTGGGATCCCTTTATATGCCATTAAGAAGACCTTCAGAACACCTGACTGGGCCCTTTCCAAATCCTCCTTTTTAAGTATATTGTTTATGTGGTGTCTAAGCTGAAAGAACCTGTAAAGATCTTGATTTATTAGACCTTGTTTTTTCAAATCTTCAAAACTTCTTAAAGTTTGCCCCTTAAAAAAATCGTAATATTTTATCAGCCCTTTCTCTTTCCACTCTTTAAATCTAGTGTCTGTTTTATTGGGGGTAAAGTCTTGATCATAGGCAATCCATTGCAGAAGTCGATAGGGCTCTTTAGCTTGATTCTCTCGGACTATCTTAAACCAAATTTTTAGCGGGGTCTCTATCCACGGGTTAGTGTTATTCAGGAGTTTAGTTAAGGCATTGTTCCCTATTATCGCCTGTAGGGGGATGTCACTTGTTAATTGTCATTCCATCTCCTTCCATTGTGCAGTGTAGGCTGGGTTACATATCTCTACTAAAGTTTTAATTTGTGCAGCTATAAAATAGTCCCTGATATTTGGCAGTGCGAGCCCACCTTTGTCTTTGTTTAGCTGTAGGGTTCTATATCTGATTCTAGGTCTCTTACCCTGCCATATGAACCTTGAGATCCTTCTGTCCAGTTCCTGCCATGTTTTTTTGGGAGGTTCTACCGGTATTGTTTGGAAAAGGTATAGAAGACATGGAAGTATATTCATTTTGACTGCTTCAATTCTTTGTGCAGTACCTAAGAATGGTATCATATTAAGATAAGATAAGATAAGATAAGATAAGCCTTTATTAGTCCCACAACGGGGAAATTCCAGGATTGCAACAGCACAGGGATAGCAACACTCAGAGCAACAATCAGAAGGCAAGAAAAAAAAACAAGCAAGCAAGAGCAGCTAATATACATATGTACATATTACTATAAAATATATATATACACACACACACACACAGACACACAGTGCAGAGCATTGTAGCTGGATGGAATAAATATATAAATATATGAACACACAGTGCAGAGCATTGTAGCTAGATGGAATAAATATGTAAATATATAAACACCCACAGTACGGAGCATTGCAGCTAGGTGGAATAAATATGCAAGTATATAAACACACAGTGCGGAGCAATGTAGCTAGATGGAATAATATGTAGATATATAAAAACACAGTGCGGAGCATTGTAGCTAGATGGAATAAATACTGTATATAGATATATAAATATAAACACACCCAGTGCTGAGCATTGTAGCTAGATGGAATAAATATGTAAATATATAAACACACACAGTGCAGAGCATTGTTGCTAAGTGGGATGAAACAGCATAATATTCAGCAAACAGCAATATTCCATCTTGCTAGGTCAGATTTTATTTTTGTCACCAGTGGATCATAGTTTAGTGATATAATTTTGTTGAGTTGTTTCGGGATATTGACCCCCAGATATTTCATAGATTCCGACTCCCAGTTAGTTTTGAGTTTGCTTAGTGAATAATGATTTGGGTCATAGTTGAATGTTAAAACTTGGGTTTTATGCATATTTAATTTGTACCCCGATAAATCTCCATACTCTGAAAAAACTGAGGTTAGTTCTGGTAAAGAAGTGTCCGGCTGCCCTAGGTATATTAAAATGTCATCAGCAAAGAGTGCTATTTTATGTTCTTTCTGACCTAGTGTAATACCTTGAATTTCTTGATTTTGTCTTATCCATTGGCTCAGAGGTTCTATGAAGATTGCAAAGAGCAGTGGAGACAGGGGGCAGCCTTGACGACATCCTCTTTCCAGTTCAAAAGATGATGATAAATTACCGTTAATCCTTATTTTAGCTGTTGGTTTTTTATATAATGCCTGTATAGTTCTAATGAAGTTGTTATGAAAATTGAAACTGGATAAGATTTATATAGGAAAGACCAGTCAACCGAATCGAATGCTTTTTCAGCATCTAATCCCAATATGACTGCATTTAAGTTATATTTTTTTATATGTTGAATTATGTGTAAAGTGCGTCGAATGTTGTCTTGTGTCTGTCTTTGTCTTATAAAACCTGTTTGGTCTAAGTGAATTAAGTCTGTCAGTAAGTTTTCTAACCTTTTGGCAAGGATAGTGGTAAAAAGCTTATAGTCCTGATTTAATACACTGATTGGTCTGTAGTTGGAGCATTCTAGTTTATCCTTTTCAGGTTTAGGTATAACTGCAATGACCCCTTCTCTCCAGGAGGGGGGGATTTCCCCTGTGTGGAGGACGTAGTTAAATGTTTTCAGGAGGAGAGGAGATAGTTGCTGTTTAAAGGTTTTGTACTATTCTGCTGTATAGCCATCTGCTCCTGGGGATTTGTTAGCTTTAAGTTTCATAATTGCTTTTTCCAATTCTTTAGGTTGTATTTCTGACAGTAGGGTTTTATTTTGTGATTCCGTAAGTTGGGGAAGGTTTAATGTGTTTAGGAATGTCTCGGATGCGTTTTTATGTTTTTTGTGGGAGTATAAGTTCTTGTAGTAATTCTCGAAGCTTTTAAGAATATCCTGAATTCTGAATTTTATTTCCTTTGATACTGGGTCTCTGATTTTGTAGATTGCTCTTTCCGTTTGTTGTTTCCTCAATTTATAGGCTAGTAATTTTGCCGATTTACTGCCTGCTTCATAGTGTTTTTGTTTCAGAAATGTAAGTTTCTTCTGGATTTCTATTGTGTAGATCTCATTTATTTGATTTTTAATTTCTTTGATCTTGAGCGAGCCATTGGAATGAGTGTTATCTTTGTGTTCTTTTTCTAGGTTCTTGAGCTCTGACTCTAGTGTGATTAGTTTTTCTTGTCTCAGTTTCTTTTGGGTTGCCAGTTTTGCAATAATTTTTCCCCTTATTACAGCTTTGCACGCATCCCACAGTATTAAAGGGGATATTTCTCCATTATTGTTTTCTTCCAAATATCTGAGAATATCTGATTCCAATTCATCTTTCAGTGGCCCTTTCAGGACACTTGAATTCAACCTCCAGGAAAATGTATTATTTGTGTATTTTTGGATGTTTAAATCCATATAGATCGGACTGTGGTCGGAGAGATCCATCAGTCCTATTTTACATGTTTTTACTCTTCCAATGTCTCTATTAAACATAAAAAAGTAATCAATCCTTGAGTAAGATGAATGTGACGTTGAATAAAAAGTATAATCTTTTACATTGGGGTTGAATTCCCTCCATACATCACAGATTCCCATTTCTTTTAGTAGCATCCGAGTATTCCTATTTTGGGTGTTATTTTGATGTGAAGAATTACCTGTTGCATCCCAGTATGGATTCAGTCTTAGATTGAAGTCTCCACCACATATCACTAAACCTTGGGCTTTAGTTATCATTAGGTCAAATACATTTTTATAAAATTTCCATTTAGCCCCTGGTGGTGCATATACATTCAGCAGGGTGATATCTTCTCCCTCTAGCCGCCCAGTTACCAAACTGTACCTCCCTTCTTTATCTTTGTGTTCTGATTTTTTTTTCAAATGTAATTTTGGTTGATATCAATGTCGCTACTCCCCTCCTCCTCCCTGATTTATATGAAGATGAAGAGATCATTTTAAACCCTTGTCTATTGAGTTTAGTGTGTTCCACGTCTGTTAGGTGGGTTTCTTGTAAAAATACTATTTCTGCTTTGTCTTTTTTCATTTTGCGTAGAATCTTGGATCTTTTAACTGGATTCAGGATCCCTTTTACATTATATGAGGCTATTTTGGTTACACCCTGTTTCTCCATTGTATTTTCTTATTTAGTATAACAGTGTGGTGGCCCTCTTTTTTGCTACTCAGAAACTGAAAGAACATTAAGAACATAAAAAACATTAAGAACATAATGTACGAAACTTTAAAACAAAAAACTGTCAAAAAAACTTCCTGAGCTGGGGTCTCTTTAAAGACCCTGTAAAAGCCCTGATGGAGTGTAGGCTCTGAGGGAAATTCCTCAAACTCTGTTACGTGTTGAGGGCCCTCTCTTACCCCTGTAAGTTGTCCCATGTTTTTAACGTGAATTTCAGATCCCAATCCGAATTTGTAATGATTTTTTTTTTTTTTTTTTATGCCTATACCCTATGAGATTGTGTGCACCCTCCCACCCCCATCACAGCAAACATTCACTCTAATACAGTATTTGTTAGTGTGGGGAGAACATGTGGGTCATTGTTACATTTCTATTTTAACATGATTTTTTTCCCCCTTTAAATTAAGAAGACATTTGTTTCTAATGCTAAAACTGCTCCATGAAAGGTTTTTACCACATGCTGATTCTGCATCTCCTTTAATGTTTGTTACCTTGTAGGAGGGGGGATGGAAGTGCAGAGTGACTGAAGAGAGAAAAAAAAACAAAAAACCAAAAAGGTCGCTATTCCTTCCTGGAACTGGAAAGCTTATCTTTGTAGCTCTGGGGCTGGGTGTTCCCGCTGCTGGCCCGTGGATTTTGAAGGTCTCTGAGTGGACCACGTTTGAGCTCTGATTTTCTCGCTCAGATCCGCTGTGGGTTTAAACACCGTTACCGGGAGTCCTCTTCTTGCCATGTCAGTTGTTGCTTCTTCCGCTGAATTGTAGAGACATGACTCTTCCCCGTAAAAGACCCTTAGCTTCGCCGGAAATGGCGTCTGAAAGCGTAGATTCTTTTCCCGTAAAACCTTTTTGGCGTCGTTATATTCCCGTCGCTTTTTAAGAACCTCAGGGGCGTAATCATGTTCCACGAAGACTTTTCTTTCTTGATGCATAAATCCTTTTTTCTGCCAAGCCCGTCTTACAACCTCTTGTTTTATTTTGAAGTCGGAGAATCTTACCAACACTGAACGCGGGTGCGCTTCCGGGGCTGGCTTTGCGGCTAATGTACGATGTGCCTTTTCTATCTTCAAATCGGTGGTTTGTGGAATATCCAACTTCTCTCTCAATAAGGATTCCACGCATTCCGCCACTGTGTTGAAACCATCTTCAGCTCCTTCTTTCAGACCGTGAATTCTGATGTTGTCTCGTCTCTGTCTTCCTTCTTGGTCGGCTAGCTTAGCCTCCAGCCTTGACTGTTTTCTGTGTAAATCCAGCACAGAATCTTCAAGCACTTTTATTCTGTCTTCAGCTTCCAAGATTCGGTTTTCGGCCTGGTCCATTCTGCTGTTCGCCCTTTTTAGATCCTCTCTGAATTCAAGAAATTCGGCCCGAAATCGTCGTAATTCGTCAAATAGCGATTTCAAGCTAATCCTTTTGTTAGCTAGGCCCAGGCACTCGTCTTCTGAACGGAGGTCCTCCGGTTCCGATTCCGCGGCCGCTGTGCGTCCTGATCTGGGGAATGTTAGTTTCCTCTGCTTTTGGTTAGGCATGGTGTTATTGTCTTTTGATTTTTAATCTTCCAAAAATCCGTTAGGTCTGATTTTGAGGAGGTTTTCCTTGGATTGAGTCTGGGAGTTTCAGCGTTAGGTTGCTATCACCATGGCGTCCAGACCGGAAGTCTGCATTTAAGGATTTTTAAAGAATTTATTTGCAAATTATGGTGGAAAATAAGTATTTGGTCAATAACAAAAGTTCATCTCAATACTTTGTTATATATCCTTTGTTGGCAATGACAGAGGTCAAACGTTTTCTGTAAGTCTTCACAAGGTTTTCACACACTGTTGCTGGTATTTTGGCCCATTCCTCCATGCAGATCTCCTCTAGAGCAGTGATGTTTTGGGGCTGTCGCTGGGCAACACGGACTTTCAACTCCCTCCAAAGATTTCCTATGGGGTTGAGATCTGGAGACTGGCTAGGCCACTCAAGGACCTTGAAATGCTTCTTACGAAGCCACTCCTTCGTTGCCCGGGCGATGTGTTTGGGATCATTGTCATACTGAAAGACCCAGCCACGTTTCATCTTCAATGCCCTTGCTGATGGAAGGAGGTTTTCACTCAGAATCTCACGATACATGGCCCCATTCATTCTTTCCTTTACACGGATCAGTCGTCTTGGTCCCTTTGCAGAAAAACAGCCCCAAAGCATGATGTTTCCACCCCCATGCTTCACAGTAGGTATGGTGTTCTTTGGATGCAACTCGGCATTCTTTCTCCTCCAAACACGACAAGTTGAGTTTTTACCAAAAAGTTCTATTTTGGTTTCATCTGACCATATGACATTCTCCCAATCCTCTTCTGGATCATCCAAATGCTCTCTAGCAAACTTCACACGGGCCTGGACATGTACTGGCTTAAGCAGGGGGACACGTCTGGCACTGCAGGATTTGAGTCCCTGGTGGTGTAGTGTGTTACTGATGGTAGCCTTTGTTACTTTGGTCCCAGCTCTCTGCAGGTCATTCACTAGGTCCCCCCGTGTGGTTCTGGGATTTTTGCTCACCGTTCTCGTGATCATTTTGACCCCACGGGGTGAGATCTTGCGTGGAGCCCCAGATCGAGGGAGATTATCAGTGGTCTTGTATGTCTTCCATTTTCTAATAATTGCTCCCACAGTTGATTTCTTCACACCAAGCTGCTTACCTATTGCAGATTCAGTCTTCCCAGCCTGGTGCAGGTCTACAATTTTGTTTCTGGTGTCCTTTGGCAGCTCTTTGGTCTTGGCCATAGTGGAGTATGGAGTCTGACTGTTTGAGGTTGTGGACAGGTGTCTTTTATACTGATAACGAGTTCAAACAGGTGCCATTAATACAGGTAATGAGTGGAGGACAGAGGAGCCTCTTAAAGAAGAAGTTACAGGTCTGTGAGAGCCAGAAATCTTGCTTGTTTGTAGGTGACCAAATACTTATTTTCCACCATAATTTTCAAATAAATTCTTTAAAAATCAGACAATGTGATTTTCTGGATTTTTTTTTTCTCATTTTGTCTCTCATAGTTGAGGTATACCTATGATGAAAATTGGAGACATCTCTCATCTTTTAAGTGGGAGAACTTGCACAATTGGTGGCTGACTAAATACTTTTTTGCCCCACTGTACATCATTAATGATGAAGACCATGGTCTCTGTGTGACTCCATCATTCTGGAGAAATCTATGGAGGATTAAATATCTCCATGAGTGCATAGGTATTAAAGGATTCAAATAAAATTGCATCTGTATACTGTACTGTATATGGAACTTGACTTTTTTCAGTAGGAGGGCCTTTTTTGGGGGGTTGAGCAGTTTATGGTGCATTCACACCAATTCTTTTACTCCTTTAATTCACATATTAAACTGGTTTCTAAGACTGCCTTCTATCATTTGTGTCATATTGCCAAGATTATAGATTAGATTATTGTAACTCTTTATTATCAGGCTGTCCTAAAACATCTTTAAAAAGTCTTCAGCTGATCCAAAATGCTGCAGCTGGAGTTTTAACAGCAACTAGAAAGAGAGATCACATCTCTCCGCTTCTGGCCTCCCTTCATTGGCTTCCATAGAATTTAGAATTCAGTTTAAAATCCTTCTCCTCACTTCCAAAGCTCTAAATAATCAGGCCCCTTGTTATTTCAAAGATCTGATAGGACCTGATCATCCTAACAGAGCACGACGCTGCCAAAATGCAGGATTACTGCAATACCTGAGAACAAGGTTCCACATTTGGAAGGAAAAAAGTAGAAATTTGATGAGGAGAAATTGCACAAATCCACAAGAAAAATGAGACAAATACAGGAGAAAAAGTTTACATTCAACGAGAAAAAAAAAAAAAAATCGCACAAATTCACAAGGAAAAAGTTGTAAATTGACATGAAAAATCTTGCAAATGTAGAAGACAAAAGTTGCACATTTGTAGGGAAAAAAGCTGCAATTTTATAAGAAAATATTAAAATTACAAGAAAAAAAGCTAGGAATTTATGAGAAAAAAACCTGCAAGTTCAGAAGAAAAATGTTTGAAATAGAAGAAAAAAATGAGACGTTTGTGAGGAAAAAAGTAGAAATTTGATGAGAAATAAATCCACAAATTTACAAGACAAAGGATTTTATTTTGTCCATCTGTTGTCAGGCAGTAAATCTTTATTTAAACCCTCCATGTGGACAGTGGTCTTTAGAACATCCAGGCATGAATTTCTTCCTGCTTCAGATTTAGAAACTGATTATATCCAGATAATTTAATGTGGAAATTAGTTCATGTTTATAATATTGATCATTTATTCTGCATTAAAATGCTGTACAACCCGTTATTTAAACTACAATAAAAAAAATCCAAACTACAATTTAATTTCAGTAGTTTTTTTTTTTTTTCTAATTTGCTCAGGAAACGCTGATGACTGCAGTCCTTCAAAATAAAAGCCTGAACAGATCAAGTCAGACATGAACAGTTACTAAATGTTGCTGCAATCAAAGTGGATTTTCACAGAGAATCAAAGTCAGTCCAGTTTTTACAGCAGTTCAGTGGTCAGGAGATCATTTCACTGCTTCTAAGACATGAAATCACCATCAGAGGTTACCATGGAAACCAAAGTGGAACATCATCCACCATCAATATTTAAACCAGAGTTGAAGCTGCTGTCACTTCTACACAGACTCAGACTACAGAGACACTGAGGAGTTAGGAGTCCAGACCAAGAACCCAGGATAGAGAGGTTCAGTGAATGTGGTGTTGAAGGTGTGGAGGTGGATCAGTGTGTCAGAGGAGACTCTGTAGAAGGACAGGAGACCAGCAGGACAGTCCACATACACACCTACTCTGGGAGAGACAGACGAGGAGGAGATGGAGGTTTTAATGTTATTGTGAAGGACAGAGTAACCATCATAATCAGAGCAGATCAGACTCCAGGACTGATTATTCCATCCAAACCCACAGTCATCACTGCCTCCTTTCCTCCTGATTCCTCTGTAACTCACTGATATATAAACGTTTCCTCTCCACTCAACCTCCCAGTAACAGCGACCAGTCAGACCATTTCTACACAGCAGCTGAGCCCAGTCATCAAATCTGTCTGGATGATCAGGATAGTTCTGATCCTCCTTCACCCATGTCACCTTCCTGTTGTTGTCAGACAGTTTCAGTTCTCTGTTCACTGAGTTTGTGTCCAGTTCAAGTTGACAGAAATCTGATGGAGAGACAAAGACAGAAGACAGCTGCAGTTTATCATCTGACACATCTGATGGCTTCATTCTTTCTTCACTCACTGATCTGTTGTTCATTCCTAGAAAGTTTCATGATGAGACTTTTTGTCAGTAATGTGTGGATGAATAAATACCACAACTATCAACTTTGGATCAGAGACAAACTGACAGTTTCTGTTTTGTCCTCATCAGTCCAACTTACACTTCCTCACACCAGGTTCTAACCTCTGCTGTCCACCATGGTCCACCCTGGAGAAGAAACACAGTCAGAATGATTTTCTGTCCAACATGAGTCCTAACTGCTGTTCAACATGAAGCAGAGTTCCTCAGTTTGTCAGTGAGACACAGAAACAGGCTGAAGCTCATCTGTGTCTCTGTGATTGATTCACTGTGTCTGGGAGGAAAAGACCAGAAGAATTCAATTCAACTTTATTTATATAGCGCCAGTTCACAACAACAGTCATCTCAGAGCACTTTAAACTGTAGGAGGAAACCCCACAATTGAAGATTTTTGATTTTTACAAGAACACTTTATTTCCATATTTACAAGGACATCAAAGCAAAGTAAAAGTGTGTAAAAAATGTTAAAACATGCTGAACACATAAATCAGCCACTAAAAAATGTGCAACACACAGTTCATGCTCACATCCACTACAAAGGACATCTCTAGAACACCAGATCTGCCTAAAACCATCCATGTTCCCAGTCAGCTGAAAAAAGCTGAACTCCAGTCTCAGTCTGGACCGGATGTTGCAGCGCCACACTGAGGCCGCATCTTGAACTGCTTTACCTTCTACTTGATTTTTTCTGCTAACATGTATTGCCAGCTTGGCTTCACCAAGAATAAAATTCAGCAGTTGCCACTTTTCCTGACTTATTTTTTGGTATCCTGCACCATCAATAAAATGACCCACAGAAAATGTTTCACCAAATGAATGAAAAACTTTTGTTAAAAGAGTGAAGAGCTCTGTAAGCCTCTTCCACTCACTAAAACATGAACCACAGTCTCTGGGAGACTGCAGAAAGGGCCCTGGTTTGAAACAGCAGCATTAAGAACAGAAATCAAAGCATTTGAGGCAGTTGCTCCATGGAAAAAGCCCAGCTTTGACCTCTAGTGGGCCCACCTGAACATGCTGGCTGGGATGCCTCAGTTCCTCAGTATCATGGTGAGGAACTGGACATTTCCTGCTGCCATCAGAACATCAGCATTGCTCATTAACTTCACAAACTGATACCAGCATCACAAGGACATTTAAAAAAGCCTTGAAATAGATCTGAGTGTGGAATCAAGATTGAATTCAGCAAAGTTTCTTCTTCAATTATATTGCAAAAAATCTTTCACTTTCTCACTTTTCTTGCCCAAAATGCTGTTTGTGTGGATAAAAGGTGAAAATGCTCCTTTGTAAAAATAGCCATGCAGGTGTGGACTAGGCCTATAGTCCTCAGAGACCTGACAGTTGGGTGAGTAGAACTTCCAGGGAAGACTCCAGAAGACACAGTCACGTGACTCATTAGCATGCTAGCTAAGCTAGCTGTGCTGCAGCTCTGTGAGCTCCAAGACTGAGTGGAAACTTGCTGTTCTCCTCTGAGGAGTGGCAGTACCAGACTATCCAGGAGGCAGGTCTGCATCACCTCTCTTAAGTCATCATGTCATGACCTCACACAAGAGAACAGCCAATCCAAACCAGCAATTTCACACAGCTCTGTTGTCCTCCATTCTGTGGGAGAGGAGAACTCCTGTGCAGGACAACTTTGGCCTCTTTCACTTTCCACACCAGATAATCAGGGCCTGACATCAACTTTTTTGCTCACCAGCCACGGTGGCTAGTGATTTTCCAAAGTTACTAGCTGTCTTGGTAGTTGCAAGTGCAGCTATATTGAATGAATGAGACTGAGAGGCCCCGTGTCCAAGTGCTGGCAGCCATTTATTTTCAAGTAATAACAGTTACACCTCCAAGCCACAAGAGGGCGCTCAAGGATAGTGCATGGACTAGGCCTCTACCATAACATCCCCCCTTCTCAGTACATTATGAACAATAATGTGAGATCAAAAATATTTTCAATATACTGCAGTAAGGTAAACATTGCATCTTATGGTTTGTACTGTTAAGTACAGGGTGTCCCAAAAAAACTGACATCATTTCAGACGTCCATATCGGAGTGACTACATGGAGAAATGATACTTAATAGGATTTATTTTGGACATAAAAATATTTTAAAATGATTCTACAAATTTCCAATGAAAAATTCTGGGGGATGGTAATTTTATAATGTTCCAAAGTTATTCCAAATGTTCAATGTTTGCGCCGCTTGTGACATCAAGTCGGTAGTGGAGTTTTCCTCTTGAAACTTCTTATGCCACGTCCAAATCTGCTTTCCTGTTGGCGCTTGTTGATGAAATTTTCTAACAAATTCACGTTGCACATTCACATTTGACTGAGTTTGGGCGTCCTTCAATACACAGAACGACTTTTCTGTTGCAGGAAACAGCAGGTCTGTTCCTGAAAGCAGAAAAATAAAAATGATGACACTTTTTTGAGCAAAAACAGCAACAAATTTTAAACAAATTATTAGGTGATGAAATGATGTCAAATTTTTTGGGACACCCTGTATTTTGGGCTGTAATAAAACCACTTTTTTTTACTTGTAAATAGAACTACTTTTTTTTTGTTTAAACTTGTATGAGAACAACTATTATTTCAATGTAATGAATGAAAACATTTCTTTTACTTGAACCATGGACTAACTGTGAAGGTGGGATAGACGTCCCAACCTTCAGCTGAGTGAGGGGATTATTCTGCCCCGGGCTGGTCACTCAGGTGTTCCAGAGAACCTTCTACCTAGATCAAAGTCCTTAAGGTACCTCGGAGGATTTCTCTCTCTGGTTGGATACCGCTTCTCCGTAGCATGGTTGTTTGGAGAAGTGAATCAAAACTCAATGTGCACCGTTAGTAGCATTAACATTTGTTTCCCTTTTGAAATCAAATCTACTCCATCCTGGTCAGAACTGACCTTGGCACATCACAAAGTGCATTTAGCTGAATAAAAAATGAACTGTCAAACACTTCAGAGCACAAACCCCACCAAGAAAAGATTGATAACATTAACAGACATGTAATTTCCCAGTTTGGCATCAATAAAGTCCATCTATCTGTCTATAAACATTGCACATCCACTATTGTGGTATCAGTCCAAACTGATGATTTTCATCATCAATTTTATGTTTCAGAGTTGACAATGACATGTTTTAAGGTGCCTTCACACCAAACACCAATGGGTGAATTTTTCCTGTGGTGTGATTACATTATAACTCAATGGAAACACACGAATAGACATGAATTCACCGTCTGAGTGAGTTGCAGACAGGCAAAGTTGCCTTTATAACTTCTGCAGCTGTGTTCAACCTGCTGTTGAAATCCCCAAAATAACGTCATGATTTGGTTTGCATTGTCTGACTGGGGGCTCACCTGGGGGGTTGTCCCTGCCTCCAGGGTTTCGTGGTATGGCGCCGTTTGCATTGTTAGCCTGCTGGCCTTGTTGGCACGTCCGTGGCAGGAGTCCGTGGGTGGGTGGCAGCGGTGTCCCGATTCAGCTGGGGAGCTCCCACTCCTTTCTCCGGGTGGGTGGCAGTCTCATTTTTGAGCTGGTTTGCTCTCCAATGTTGAGGCTTTTGCTCCAACAACGGCAGAGTCTCGGTGCTGGTACTGTCCCTTGGACGTGAGTGCACGATTTTGTGTGTCCTCGCCTCTTTCCATTGACTTTGTGTGAATCCGCACCACCCGTTCACATTTGGTGTAGGCTTGGTGTCCTGCCACTGGGACAGCCACAGTCATAATAACAGAGTCCACCCTTCAGGGCAGGTGTGCTGCGTTGTGGGTTGATGGTTGCTGGGCTGTGTGGAGTGTTACATTTGTGGTCTGTGGTAACTGATGAATTTCTGCGGTTCTGTGGAGCGTGTTGGCCTTTGATTCTCTGGCTGGGCCACAGACTGGGCCTGGGCTGCTCGGGGATTGGTTGTGGGCCGCATGTGGCCCGTGGGCCGCTAATTGAAAAGACCTGGCCTACATCATTTCTTTCAGTAGTTATTGTGTTTACAAGATTTATGGAAAATATGACCTCTGACCTTTGACCTCAAGGTCATCTGGTGAGAGTGAAATTGCAATCTGCACATCATCAGAGTTTATCAAACCATGGTACCAAGATTCAAAACAATCGGAGCAAAACTGTAGGAGGAGTTGATTTCACAAAAGTGGGACAGATGGATGGATGGAAGGACAGACGGATGGACGGGCTGACTGACCCATAACATAATCCCCCTTCAGCCTTCGCCCAAAGGCAAGTCAAGGCAAGTTTATTTGTAGCACATTTCATGTACAAGACAAGTCAAAGTGCTTTAGATTTTTTTTTAGATTTTAGAGTCCTTTATTAGTCCCACAATGGGGAAATTACAGGGCAGCCACATGAGTGGATGAGGCAGCCACTGGTGCGGCGCCCAGCCCTTTCACCATTCACACACACATTCACACCTGGGGCCACTTTAGAGTCTCCAGTTAACCTAACTTGCATGTTTTTGTCATGTGGGAGGAAACTGGAGAAATCCCAGAATAAACCCACGCAGACACGGGGAGAACATGTAAACTCCACACAGATCACTGTTGGTCAGGGGCTGGGATCGAACCAGGATCCCCCGGCCAAGGGTGAGTTGCTGTGCTGCTGCAGTGCTAACCACTCCACCACCACGCTAACATTAAGGCGCGGTGGCGCCTTTACATAAAAACATTAAAACATTACAGGAAGTTGCAAAAGGAATACATAAGAATTTAGAAGCAAACTAAAAAGTAAATTAAAGAGAAACAAAAAACAGCTAAAATAGAATAAGACAGAAAACGTGCAAGAAATAAAAGTTACAGGACATTGTAGGAGACTAACAATTGTTCTACTGAAAGGCTGCGGCACAGAGGAGAGTTTTCAACCTGGATTTAGAGCAGCTGAGAGTTTCAGCAGCCCTGATACTTTCTGGGAGTTTGTTCCACATGTGAGGAGCATAAAAACTAAACGCTGCCTCACCATGTTTGGTTCTAACTCTGGGCTCAGATAGTAGGCCTGACCCTGACCACCTGAGGACTCTGGGTGGTTCATAATGGACTAGCAGATCTGAGATGTATTTTGGCCCTAAACCATTCAGAGCTTTATAAACCAACAGCAGTATTTTGAAGTCTATTCTTTGACAGACAGGAAGCCAGTGTAAAGATCTGAGGACTGGAGTTATATGATCTACTTTCTTGGTCTTAGTGAGGACTCCAGCTGCAGCGTTCTGAACCAGCTGCAGCTGTCTGATGGACTTTTTAGGGAGACCTGTGAGGACAGCGTTACAGTAGTCCAGTTTACTGAAGATAAATGCATGGACAAGTTTTTCTAGATCCTGCTGAGACATCAGACCTTGAATCCTCGCCCAAAGACAAACCCAAAGAGCTCTTCAACCCCTTTGGGTTTCATCTGGCGGGGGATAAAAACTCAATTATGTAGGAATATTTCAGCTTTGAACAAGGCAAAGTTTGTGTTTGATTTTCACAGCAATGAGAATTTTGTATTGTGGACTTATTTTGCCATATTTCCCTCCACCAGGGGAGGGAGGAGGGAATGTTTTTAGTGGCGTTGGTTGGTTTGTTGGTTTGTCTGTCTGACTGTTAGCAACATAATTCAAAAAGTTATCAACAGATTTTGATGAAATTGTCAGTAAAGGTGTGTAATGGCACAGAACAGATGATTAGATTTTGGTGATGATCTGAGAGTGCATACCTCCACCAAGGCCTTTGTTTGTATTTGTGCAGCAGGATTACAGAAAAACTACTGGATGGATTTGGATGAAGTTTCACCAGAGGTGGTTCTTGGGCTACAGAGGAACCCATTACATTTTGGTGATGATCTGTGAGTGCATACCTCCACCAAGGCTCTGATCTTCTCATAGTGTGTTAGCAACAATACTCCAAAATTACTGGACAGACTTTGATGCAATTTTCACCAGAAGTGGCTCTAGGCCGTGGTCTACACACAAACCCATTACATTTTGGAGGGGATCCATGAGGGACAGAAGGAGCCTTGGTGGAGGTATGTGCTCTCTGAGTGCTTTTCTAGTTTATTCACTATGTACAGTAAATATTAGCTGCTTAGTGACTTTTTCTCACGTAACATTGTGATGGTAACTTCAGTTTCTCCAAAGTCATTTGTGGAGGGCCACTTTTACTCAGCTGTGGTTTTCCAGTCCCTCCACATCTCTGATCATAACTGTTGATCAGAATGTCTTCCATCAACAGATGGATGCAGTGGCCTGTTAGAACCTGCCTTTGTGGGCTAGGCTATACCAACTAGATGCTAAGATTCTCACAAACTGAAAACCGTTTCCTGTGCATCAAGTCATCTGACGTCACTGTGGCCCAAATGCTGACTCAGCTAAAAATAAAACATGTTACAACACATTTAAAATGTTCCTCATGAAGAGCTGGTTTCATGTAGTAGAAGACTTCTGAGTCCATGGTCATTCTGACTCAATTCACTTCAATCATTTAAAAGGAAACAAGTGGCATGAAGGTGTGAGTTGCTTCTGACAGACAATCAGAGCTGTGCTGAATCCTTCACATGGAACACCCTTCCTACTCACATTCTCATTAATAAAAGTCCACACAAAACATGAGTTAATAAATTGAAACATGACATAAATCTCTGCATCATTCCCTGATCTCTGACCATACCTGAGAGTCTCCAGTCTGCAGAGTGGATCCTCCTGTAGAGCAGACAGGATCTTCTCTCCTGACTCTCCAGGATGGTTGTAGCTCAGGTCCAGCTCTCTGAGATAGGAGGGGTTGGACCTCAGAGCTGAGGCCAGAGAAGAACAACCTTCCTCTGAGACCAGACACCCTGATAGACTGGAGGGAGATAGAATTAAAGACATGAAAAGAAGACTCAGAAAAATGTTGATTTTTGTCATTAAATATAAATCTTTAACTTGTCACAAACCAACTAAATCCTTGTAAAACTCTTCTATTATATAGAGAATATTACTAAAAACACGGATGAAATGACTTCACTCTAGACAGGCTTGTACGGTTTTATGGGTTATTATTATAGTTCACAAGTGACCCAGTAAATGATCAGACAACAATATATCTCCCATCCCTTATTTACAACACCCACAATGTATTTACACCATTTATATTCACACAACAAAACCATTCCATATAGTGTTCAATTGTCCATTAACGTTCCCACTCTTCGCCGGTAAAACAATAAAAAAAGGAGAAAAAGAAAGTGTCCCTATAAAGTCACCCAAAAACAAACAAGACGTCCCTGTATATCTGCCAAAAAAACCCTGAGCTCAGTCACAGTAATTATGATGAGAAATTGGATGAGGGAGAGACCAGAGGAACGACCTCACCGGCTTTGGGTCCGCTGCTCTTCTCGTAGGTTAACCAGTGAAACCCCCGGTCCAGCGTCCTCCTCCTGGGTCAACCAACCTGCCGTTTCCTGGCAACGAATGCGCGTCAGCCGCCAATCCCTTGTAGATTCCCAGCAGTATGACGCTCCTCCTGGTTGCTCCAACAGTCTCTTTAAAGGCCTTTATTTTAACTGACCATGGGACGGCCGCTCCTGATGACAGCGGGCCTGTCAGTCTGTCAGTTAACGAAAATGTGCCGTGGCGACTTCCACCTTTCTTTTAATGCCGCTCACCACTGCTGGAAATCAGCGGCCCCTCCATGACCAGCTGATGTTCATGACAGGTAAATGATGTTTTCTCATGCATACATACAGAAAGTAGAACATGTCTAACACGAGGCACAAACATGAAGTGGAGCATTTTGAATACTGCATCATATCAATTAAGATACCTAAGACCTCCCTTTATGCGGTACCATTTTCTACACAAAGGGGGCGATGCAATATAATACATGGCAGTGCTACATAGTCCCCCCCCCCCCTCCAGCCAGAGGCTACTATGTAAACTCCCTTCTCCCTCTTGAGATTAACCACACTCTTCCTGTATATCGGGGGGGAACTTTGTCTCACTTAGTCCTTCCCTCGTTTATAAATTAGGCTGGTCCTATCCCCATAGGCGCTAGCCTGGCCAAGCAGTTATTATTGGCTTTGGAGTGTGGATGGGTTCAGTCCTGGACTAAGTCGTCCTCCTGAAGGTGCGCCCCCTTCAAGCGGTAATTATCCAACTTAGCTGGTCCGGCCTGATGCACCCCCACTCTCTGCTTAACCCTCTCGGCCCTCTTCGGCTGTCCTGCTTTCCAGATGCAAGTAGCCCCCTGGTCATGTGTGAGTGGCAGGCGAATGATCCTCTGGGCCCTGCAGTCGTGGAACTGTCCCATGGACGAAGCTCTTCTGGTCCTTACTCTCCCATTAAGGCCAAGAGGAAGCTGGGGGTGTTCGCTGATACCTGATGCATGCCTCTCCTGGTTTTACAGCGTTCTCGCTTCGGTTGTCAGCAGTCACTGCAGGTCTTAGTAGAGCCCCAGACATCCTTCCAAACACTGGGCCACCAGGTTCCCTCCAGCACTCTCAGCAAGGTCCTGAAAGGCCCCTGATGTCCCCCCTGGAGCTTTACATGGTAGCAGTGCATGACCTCCGGGACGAGGGACTGTGGAACCACCAGCTGAAGCCTCGCTGTTTGGTTGTTTAGTGAGACCCGGCGGTACAACACCCCCGATGTTTAACAAAGCTGATGCGATAAGTTCGTGAGTTGTTCACCTGGTGCCATTTCAGGTCCTGAACCACCTGGTCTTTCTCCTGTTCCGCCCCAATCTCTGCCAAGGACGTCGGCCACTTCTGGACCATTGGTGGAGGTCGCCCAGGGCAGTCGGTGTTGATAGAGGGTGATGGAGTCTCACTTGCAACAAAAGTCTAATACGGTAGGGCACCCCCTACCGGCAAGGAGTAATAAAGTCAGGCGTCCCGGTGGGTGGTGCCTGTGGGCGCTGTACCCCCCTCACTTGCCTCATGGGAGTGGTGGACCTTGGCGGTGTCACCAGCGGTGCCAGTTGTAGGAACTTCCCGGTGACTGGGAGGTTTGGAGTAGTAGGCGGGTACACCAGGCCGATGCAACGAGAGAGGGGAAGCCACTATAGGGTTATCCGTAGAAACTGCCACGGTTTTCTGCGCTTTAGGAATGCTAGAGAGCCGTAACTGGCTAAGCTGCCCTTTCCATTTCTCATCCCTGTGCAGCAGGAAATTTACTAGATTTTTTTCTAAAGTATCCACTCTCTCATTGAATTTCTCCAAGCTACAGTCAATGTACTGCTGGAACTGGGTCTCCCTGGTTACCGTACTGTTAATAAAGTCCTTTACCTTAGCCTCAAACAGACTGAACTGCTGGGATAGGGCTACCACCTGATGTTTTAACTCCTCCTCCCTTTCACCCTCATTGCCAGTCTGCTGTTCTACCACAGCCCACACATTCGCCTTTCTGGATGCCATTTTGTCTTCACCACAATTAAACCATACAGCCACAAATCATACTCCCCATATGGGCCACCATCTGTAAAACTCTTCTATTATATAGAGAATATCACTAAAAACACGGATGAAATGACTTCACTCTAGACAGGCTTGTACGGTTTTATGGGTTATTATTATAGTTCACAAGTGACCCAGTAAATGATCAGACAACAATATATCTCCCATCCCTTATTTACAACACCCACAATGTATTTACACCATTTATATTCACACAACAAAACCATTCCATATAGTGTTCAATTGTCCATTAACGTTCCCACTCTTCGCCGGCAAAACAATAAAAAAGGAGAAAAAGAAAGTGTCCCTATAAAGTCACCCAAAAACAAACAGGACGTCCCTGTATATCTGCCAAAAAAACCCTGAGCTCAGTCACAGTAATTATGATGAGAAACTGGATGAGGGAGAGACAAGAGGAACCACCTCACCGGCTTTGGGTCGCTGCTCTTCTCGTAGGTTAACCAGTGAAATCCCCGGTCCAGCGTCCTCCTCCTGGGTCAACCAACCTGCCGTTTCCCAGCAATGAATGCGCCGTCAGCCGCCAGTCCCTCGTAGATTCCCAGCAGTATGACGCTCCTCCTGGTTGCTCCAACAGTCTCTTTAAAGGCCTTTATTTTAACTGACCATGGGACGGCCGCTCCTGATGACAGCGGGCCTGTCGGTCTGTCAGTTAATAAAAGTGTGTCGCTGCGACTTCCGCCTTTCTATTAATGCCGCTCATCACTGCTGGAAATCAGCGGCCCCTCCATGACCAGCTGATGTTCATGACAGGTAAATGATGTTTTCTCATGCATACTTACAGAAAGTAGAACATGTCTAACACGAGGCACAAACAAGAAATGGAGCATTTTGAATACTGCATCATATTAATTAAGATACCAAAGACCTCCCTTTATGTGGTACCATTTTCTACACAAAGGGGGTGATGCAATATAATATGTGGCAGTGCTACATCCTTACCTGAGAGTCTCCAGTCTACAATGTGGACTCTGTAGTCCTGATGCCAGAATCTTCACCCCTGAATCCTTCAGGTCGTTGTTACTCAGGTCCAGGACTCTCAGACTGGAGGACTGGGAGCTGAGAACTGAGGACAGAGCTTCACAGCTTCTCTCTGAGAGGTTACAGCTGCTCAACCTGAGGATCAATCATGACAAACTGTTTTCATTTTCCTCACATTAAGCATCATACATATATTTGAATTCCTAATAGATCCACCTACACAGCTTTGTTGGAGGCTCTGACCACTGGCAGCAGCCTCAGAAGAACCTCCTCTGAAGCAGAGTATTTCTTCAGGTCAAACACATCCAGATCTTTCTCTGATGACACTAAAATGAAGCCCAGAGCTGACCACTGAGCAGGAGACAGTTTATCTGTGGAGAGACGTCCTGATCTCAGGGACTGTTGGATCTCCTCCACTAGAGAACGATCATTCAGTTCATTCAGACAGTGGAACAGGTTGATGCTTCTCTCTGCAGACACATTCTCACTGATCTTCTCTTTGATGTACTGGACTGTTTCCTGATTGGTCTGTAAGATACTTCCTGTCTGTGTCATCAGTCCTTTTATTCGAGCCTGATTGGTCTGCAGAGACAGACCCAGGAGGAAGCGGAGGAACAAGTCCAGGTGTCCATTTGGACTCTGTAAGGCCTTGTTCACAGCACTCTGGTGGAGATGATTCAGTTCAGGTTTCTCTATAAATATTTTAGACTCTAGAGATGCCTGTTGTTCCTCCATGAGGTTGACACCAGAGTTGATGAAGGTCAGATGGACATGAAGAGCAGCCAGAAACTCCTGAACACTCAGATGGATGAAGCAGAACACCTGGTCCTGGTACAGGCCTCTCTCCTCTCTAAAGATCTGTGTGAACACTCCTGAGTACACTGAGGCTGCTCTGATATCGATGCCACACTCTGCCAGGTCTGATTCATAGAAGATCAGGTTTCCTTTCTGCAGCTGCTCAAAAGCCAGTTTTCCCAGAGACTCAATCATCTTCCTGGTCTCTGGACTCCAGTGTGGATCTGTCTCAGCTCCTCCTTCATACTTGACCTTCTTCACTTTGGCCTGAACCACCAGGAAGTGGATGTACATCTCAGTCAGGGTCTTGGGCAGCTCTCCTCCCTCTCTGGTCTTCATCTCATCCTCCAGAACTGTAGCAGTGATCCAGCAGAAGACTGGGATGTGACACATGATGTGGAGGCTTCGTGATGTCTTCATGTGGGAGATGATCCTGCTGGTCTGCTCCTCATCTCTGAATCTCTTCCTGAAGTATTCCTCCTTCTGTGGGTCAGTGAACCCTCTGACCTCTGTCACCATGCCAACACACTGAGGAGGGATGTGATTGGCTGCTGCAGGTCGTGTGGTTATCCAGAGGTGAGCAGAGGGAAGCAGTTTCCCCCTGATGAGGTTTGTCAGCAGAACATCCACTGAGGTGGACTCTGTAACATCAGTCAGGATCTCAGTCTTGTGGAAGTCCAGAGGAAGTCGACACTCATCCAGACCATCAAAGATGAACAGAACCTGGAAGTGATCAAAGCTGCAGATTCCTGCTTCTTTGGTTTCAGTGAAGAAGTGATGAACAAGTTCCACCAAACTGAACTTTTTCTCCTTCAGCACATTCAGCTCTCTGAAAGTGAATGGAAATGTGAAGTGGATGTCCTGGTTGGCTTTGTCTTCGGCCCAGTCCAGAGTCAACTTCTGTGTTAAGACTGTTTTCCCAATGCCAGCCACTCCCTTTGTCAGCACTCTTCTGATTGGTTCCTCTCTTCCAGGTGAGCCTTTAAAGATGTCTTCTGGTCTGATGGTTGTTTCTGGTCTGTCTGCTTTCCTGGATGCTGCTTCAATCTGTCTGACCTCATGTTCATCATTGACCTCTGCAGTCCCTCCCTCTGTGATGTAGAGCTCTGTGTAGATCTGCTTCAGAAGGCTTGGCTTTCCTGCTTTAGCCGTGCCCTCAAACACACACTGGAACCTCTTCTTTAAACTAGACTTCAGTTTGTGTTGGCACTCTGGAGCAGAGGATCCTGAACAAACAAGCAAGACAAACTTTTACCACAATATCTGAAATGAGAACAATCTGCCACATTAGCTCCATTTCCTCTTTCCATCATGGTAAAGTTGTTCACATCCTCTTACTGCTCTGCAGACGCTCAGCCAGCTCCTGCTGCTTCATTCTCCTCAGGAAGTTCAGTGTGATCTTCAGAAATGACTCTCTGCTGCTCCTCCTCTCATCTTCATCCTCACCCTCCAACACCTCCTCATCCTCCCTCTGACTCTCTAAGCATCCTGGGTAATCTGCACTCACAACTTTCTGCATCTTCTTCAGCTCCTTCTTCACAAAATGGACAATGTTTTCCTCCAGCAGCTGAAGCAGAGAAATGGAGAGAGTTTACTTTCAAACTCAGTTTCTGATCTGAGTAGAAATTTATTCTTGGACAATATTAAATCCAGTATTATAAAGTCTGATTGTGTTATGTTGTAGAATTCTATCAGCTTGTCACTGAGTCTTTTTCAGGTTCCCTCATTAAATAGTGTTGAATGTAGAACAGTTGTTACCATAAATATGGAGTCCAGATGTCTTTGATGCTGAGGGACAGACGGACCTCTGAGAACCTCTGAGCTCTGCTGGTTAACGCTGCAAAAACATTCAAGTTTAGCACATGGACAGTTTGTTAAAGGGGTTGTCTTCTAGAATGATGAATCCTGGCAGAAACACAAAGTCGTCTCTGATGGAAATGATCTTCTCATTGTTGGATGTGATGTTTTCAGAGGAAACCCAATCAACATTTTACATTCTCACCCTTTAGCAGCAGACTGGTGTCCATCTTTGAAGTCAGTGAGATCATCCATAGACCGGATACGCTTCATGGACACACAGCTGGGTCCAGGAGAGGCTGGTCTTTGCTGGAGGACACTGATAGAAACAAAAACACCACACATGTTATTAGGCAATAATCCACTGAAAATGTCACATAATTGCTGCCATTGTATAGATTTTGAGGTAATGTTATAATTATTTTATTAGAAATCAAACTAAATCATTTAAAATTTTCCACTTAACAATTTGTTGAAAATTTCAACCAGTGTAAAAAAGGTCAATTCATGTCAAATCACCAAGTTTAGGACAAAATCTCCATTAAATAGATGTTTTGTGTTCCTTCACATCCAAGTCTAACATAAAATCTTTTCATTTAGGGAAAAATTAAAAAGCATTTCATCCACAGAGACAATGTTGATAATTGTGGAGGTTTTAGGCTGCGTGTCCACAAAACGTGTTTTTTGTCGCCCAACGGCCCTGAGCTTTTTTTCAGCGTTTGTGCTCTGCGTTCTGGGGAAAAAGTCTTTGCTCTGTATCCCAGCAACAGCTTGTCACTCTCAGCTCATCAGTCCCACTTTTCCTATTGTCAGACTTTCTACAGATTTTTTAATAGCAGTCTCTAAATAACAATGGACAGAAAACGTTTTCTAGCAGCTCTGGATGTAAAACATGATGACACGGGAAGCAGGAGTCTGAGTACAGACTAGTACTGGTGTCCTATGTCC